>CM060593.1:19965000-20045000 GCA_030578255.1 Tiaroga cobitis | reverse complement strand
ATTATTATTATTATTATTATTATTATTATTATTATTTTACTACCTTTTGGGCACTTTTGGGGGCCTTAACGTGCTCGAAAACTCTTGAAACTTTGCACACATCTCAGAACCCGCGGCCATCAGGGCCGGGCTGAAGCTGGTACCCGGGCGTGGCAGGGGGGCTCGACAGCGCCCCCTGGAACGGGGTTTGAACACTTGGTCCATAAATCAAACACGCTTGCATGTAATAATATGAAACTCAGTACACATATAGATCTCATCGGTTCATATATACTTCATGCTCTTACTTTTTACCCCAGCCCAACAGGAAGTCGGCTATTAAGGGTTGTTTGGAAAACACATGCAATGGAATGTGAAATACTCCTCCTAGAGAATTCAAACACACGGCACGAAACTCGGTCAGCATGAAGTCAAGACACTGAGGATGAAAAATTGCCAGGGGATTTTTGATATCTCGAACGGTTTGGCCGTGGCGAGTAAACGAAATTATGGCGAGAAACGTGAAACAGGAAGTGTGTTATAACTACTGCATACATTAACTAATCTCGATGAAACTTCAGCAGTGTGTTCGTTGTAAGAGCCCGATCACATGGATGTGACTATTGTGAGTCAAAGTTATAGCGCCACCAACTGGAAGCAGGAAGTGTGTCACTTTCAAAATGCTTTTAAATCACCCTCTTATTTTTACCCGATTTGCTTCAAACTTCATGTGCATAATGTAGACACACGCCAGATGTAGACCTGTGAAAGGATTATTGATATCTTAGATACTGTTGCCATGGCAATGCATCAAACATTAATATTCCTTTTTTTAAGCTTTTTCATGCTTTTTTATGCTTTCGGGCACTTTTGGGGTTCTTAACGTGCTCAAAAACTCTTGAAACTTTGCACACGGGACAAAACCCGCGGCCATCAGGGCCAGGCTGAAGCTGGTACCCGGGCGTGGCAGGGGGGCTCGACAGCGCCCCCTTGAACGGGTCAGACAATTTGGTCCATATATCCAACACGCTTTACCCTATTTGCTTCAAACTTGATGTGTATAATGTAGACACAAGCCAGATGTAGACCTGTGAAAGGATTGTTGATATCTTAGATGCTGTTGCCGTGACAACGCATCAAACTTTAATATTCTTTTTGGATACTTTTGAGATTCTTAGCGCACTTTTGGGGCCCTTAACGTGCTCAAAAACTCTTGAAACTTTGCACACGGGTCAGAAACCGCGGCCATCAGGGCCGGGCTGAAGCTGGTACCCGGGCGTGGCAGGGGGGCTCGACAGCGCCCCCTGGAATGGGGTCCGAAAACTTGGTCCATAAATCAAACAGGCTTTACCCGATTTGCTTCAAACTTGATGTGTATAATGTAGACACACGCCAGATTTAGACCTGTGAAAGGATTGTTGATATCTTAGATGCTGTTGCCGTGACAACGCATCAAACTTTAATATTCTTTTTGGATACTTTTGAGACTCTCAGCGCACTTTGGGGGCCCTTAACGTGCTCAAAAACTCTTGAAACTTTGCACACGGGTCAGAACCCGTGGCCATCAGGGCCGGGCTGAAGCTGGTACCCGGGCGTGGCAGGGGGGCTCGACAGTGCCCCCTGGAACGGGGTCCGAAAACTTGGTCCATAAATCAAACACGCTTGAATGTAATAATATGAAACTTGGTACACATATAGATCTCATCGATTCATATATCCTTTGTACTTTTACTTTTTACCCCAGCCCAACAGGAAGTCGGCTATTATGGTTTGTTTGGAAGCGTATGCCCCTGGAATTCGATATACTCCTCCTAGAGAATTCAACCAATCGCCACGAAACTCGGTCAGCATGAAGTCAAGACATTGAGGATGAAAAGTTGCCAGGGGATTTTTGATATCTCGAACGGTTTGGCTGTGGCGAGGAAACGAATTTATGGCGAATAAAGGAAACAGGAAGTGTGTTATAACTTCTGCATACATTAACTGATCTTGATGAATCTTCAGCAGTGTGTTCGCTGTAAGAGTCCGATCACATGGATGTGACTATTGTGAGTCAAAGTTATAGCGCCACCAACTGGCAGCAGGAAGTGTGTCACTTCCTAAAGGCTTTGAAATCACCCTCTTATTTTTACCCAATTTGCTTCAAACTTTATGTGTATAATGTAGACACACGGCAGATGTAGACCTGAGAAAGGATTATTGATATCTTAGATACTGTTGCCGTGGCAACGCATCAAACTTTATTATTCTTTGTTGATGCTTTTGAGACTCTTAACATACTTGAAATTGCATGAAACCCGACAGACACATCACATTTATTAGACAGTAGACATGTGCAGAGTTTCAGAAACGGGCATGGTGAGAGCAATTAGAGAATAATGTTTAAGTTTAAAAACAGCCAGAATGGTTGTTTAGTCAAAAAAAATTTTTTTCCAAATCATACATAGTGTTATACTGCCCTCTTGTGTTCAAAATCAGGTAAAAAGCGAAAGTAAAATAAGGACGTCTGCACAATTCATTAATAATGGTGCAGAGTAGAGTGAGCTTTTTCAATTAATTCCTATGGAAGTAGGAATGAACTAAACAACGTTCGCTCTGTTCTGCTCGTCCCTCACCGTGGGCGCGCAGAGTTATGAATGCCCGTGCAGCCGTGAGCATTTTAGTTTCATTTTAAAATTAGCGCCATTTCGGGGGACGTATTACTTTAATTTATTTAACAAAAACACAATGTTGTGTTTAATTGCGAGTGTACACAAATATAAGTAAACACTTTGACGTTTGAATGATGTCCTGTATGAAGAAAATGACGGAGTATGTTTCACTGTTCAATCGCGCTGAGCCACCCAGACCCCCACACACACACTGACACACACACACACACACACACACACACACACACACACACACACACAAACACACACACACACACACACACAATAATAAAACATTCAACCTAACATATACAAATTACACTGCTATGTTGAAATAGTCAGTAGTACAATTTGTATCATTCACAGTAAGCACCGCTCCACTGTGATTTTTCCAAGCACATTTTTGCACAAGTGAAGAGGATGATTTTTTCCGTCGATATTGGAACGTGAGTGAAGTACAAAGCCTGTAATAAAGAATAGTTTAGCATCCAAATACATCGCAAATGTTGCAACATTTAGATTCTAAAGAGAGATTTACGTGAGCCTAACACCACTTACTTTTACTTTTGTTTTAAATTATTTCGTTTTGGCTTTATTATAGTTATTTTTTTATTTGTGTTCTGTTCTGAATATCATTAAATTTAAAGGATTTGTTGTGGAATATTTTGAGTGTATAATCAAATAACACTAAACCGTCACTAGGTGTCGCCAGGCGACCGTCTTAATGAGCGGGTCATTGATTCATTCGTTCAAACGATTCGTTTGAACGACTGAGTCATTCATGAATGAGACAGATGTTTATGGATTGGTCATTGAATCTTTGAGTCAACCAATTTGTTCAAAATGCTGAATCATTCAGTAATGAGAAAACCTGTTGCTGTGAGATGCAATGGTTCTGCTGTGATCTTTGTTTAACTATTTTCGCTGCTGAAACAGAAGAACAGTCAATATTGCATCTAAAATGTAAGTGACTTGACACGTGTGTGTGTGTGTGTGTGTGTGTGTGTGCGTGTGAGTGCGTGCGTGCGTGTGTGTGTGTGTGTGTGTGTGTGTGTGCAATCAATCCCAGGTAAGAGGCATGAATAATGAGAATTGGACTTCTAGGAGTGAGGTTAATATTCCGGAGATGGTTCCCTCGGATTGTGAAAAGGAGGCGGCGCGGGAGTGGCCAGGCATTGCGCTACTTCTGTTTCAAAGTTTAAAACAATGCTAATATCATTTTTTTGAACGATTTCATTACAAATGTTTATTTTATATATTTATAAAATATTATAAAATATAATAACTATGTTTTGTCCTATTAACAAAAGACAGGCAATGTACTATTAACAAATGTTAATAGTTTTTTAAAAGTTAAAATGATACTTTATGCATTTGTTTTGTGTCAGATGATTAACAATATAAATTAAACAAAGCTTAAAACAAACAAAATAATAAAACGAAAACAAAGCTTGAACATTTTATTTAATTGAAAAGCCTTTTTGAAATAAAATGTGTTTTTTTCCCTCTGAAATAGCAAAAGCATCGCACACTTAGCTGTACCTGCTCTAAATAAATAATAGTATTTAAATAAAAATACAAAATCGAAATAAATAAATTATATAAAACAAAATCAAATCAAAGAAAATAAATCTTATTAAAGTTATGCAGGCACACATTTAACAATAATTTTCAAGTGACAAATAAAATCAATCAAAATTCCTTACACATGGAGTTAATCCTGACGATTCCTGAGGCGCCTTTCCTCATGACACTCGCTTTTTTTTTCGAAGATATATTTTCTTTGGTTTGATTTTGTTTTTGTAATAATTTATTTTATTTAGTTCGATTTTGTATTTTTATTGAATTACTCTTTTTTATTTAGAGCAGGTACAGCTAGTGTGTGATGCTTTTGCTATTTCAGAGGAAAACAATAATTTTATTTAATTAATAATTTTTGTTTCAGTCCACCATATAATTATGTTGTGTTTGATCTATGGAAAAAAGTTAGTTGTGAAATGGTTGAATATTAACAAAAGTTAATAGTTTTTTACAAGTTAGAATAATACGATATATATATATATATAAACAAGCCGGTGGCACCGCCACCCCGGTGCCTTTACGGTTACTGTGCATGACGGGCAATATCGTAACTCCGCTTTGACCTTTGAGAAGATGTGTGCTATAGAGCTTGCATTGGTGTGGGCTCTGCAAAAGTGTGTGTGTGTGTGTGAGGCGTGATTGAACAATGTAGACATATATATATATATATATATATAAAGGCACCGGGGTGGCGGTGCCACCGGCTTGTTTATATATATATATATATATATATATATATATATATATATATATATATATATATATATGAATATAGCTGCGAGCAGCGATGAAGGGCCAAAGCCGGCGGCACCGCCACTCCGGTGCCTTTAGGTAACTAAAGGCACCGGGGTTGCGGTGCCACCGGCTTGGGCCCGTAATCGCTGCTCGCAGCTATATTTATTATTATTATTATTATTTTACTACCTTTTGGGCACTTTTGGGGGCCTTAACGTGCTCGAAAACTCTTGAAACTTTGCACACATCTCAGAACCCGCGGCCATCAGGGCCGGGCTGAAGCTGGTACCCGGGCGTGGCAGGGGGGCTCGACAGCGCCCCCTGGAACGGGGTTTGAACACTTGGTCCATAAATCAAACACGCTTGCATGTAATAATATGAAACTCAGTACACATATAGATCTCATCGGTTCATATATACTTCATGCTCTTACTTTTTACCCCAGCCCAACAGGAAGTCGGCTATTAAGGGTTGTTTGGAAAACACATGCAATGGAATGTGAAATACTCCTCCTAGAGAATTCAAACACACGGCACGAAACTCGGTCAGCATGAAGTCAAGACACTGAGGATGAAAAATTGCCAGGGGATTTTTGATATCTCGAACGGTTTGGCCGTGGCGAGTAAACGAAATTATGGCGAGAAACGTGAAACAGGAAGTGTGTTATAACTACTGCATACATTAACTAATCTCGATGAAACTTCAGCAGTGTGTTCGTTGTAAGAGCCCGATCACATGGATGTGACTATTGTGAGTCAAAGTTATAGCGCCACCAACTGGAAGCAGGAAGTGTGTCACTTTCAAAATGCTTTTAAATCACCCTCTTATTTTTACCCGATTTGCTTCAAACTTCATGTGCATAATGTAGACACACGCCAGATGTAGACCTGTGAAAGGATTATTGATATCTTAGATACTGTTGCCATGGCAATGCATCAAACATTAATATTCCTTTTTTTAAGCTTTTTCATGCTTTTTTATGCTTTCGGGCACTTTTGGGGTTCTTAACGTGCTCAAAAACTCTTGAAACTTTGCACACGGGACAAAACCCGCGGCCATCAGGGCCAGGCTGAAGCTGGTACCCGGGCGTGGCAGGGGGGCTCGACAGCGCCCCCTTGAACGGGTCAGACAATTTGGTCCATATATCCAACACGCTTTACCCTATTTGCTTCAAACTTGATGTGTATAATGTAGACACAAGCCAGATGTAGACCTGTGAAAGGATTGTTGATATCTTAGATGCTGTTGCCGTGACAACGCATCAAACTTTAATATTCTTTTTGGATACTTTTGAGATTCTTAGCGCACTTTTGGGGCCCTTAACGTGCTCAAAAACTCTTGAAACTTTGCACACGGGTCAGAAACCGCGGCCATCAGGGCCGGGCTGAAGCTGGTACCCGGGCGTGGCAGGGGGGCTCGACAGCGCCCCCTGGAATGGGGTCCGAAAACTTGGTCCATAAATCAAACAGGCTTTACCCGATTTGCTTCAAACTTGATGTGTATAATGTAGACACACGCCAGATTTAGACCTGTGAAAGGATTGTTGATATCTTAGATGCTGTTGCCGTGACAACGCATCAAACTTTAATATTCTTTTTGGATACTTTTGAGACTCTCAGCGCACTTTGGGGGCCCTTAACGTGCTCAAAAACTCTTGAAACTTTGCACACGGGTCAGAACCCGTGGCCATCAGGGCCGGGCTGAAGCTGGTACCCGGGCGTGGCAGGGGGGCTCGACAGTGCCCCCTGGAACGGGGTCCGAAAACTTGGTCCATAAATCAAACACGCTTGTATGTAATAATATGAAACTCGGTACACATATAGATCTCATCGATTCATATATCCTTTGTACTTTTACTTTTTACCCCAGCCCAACAGGAAGTCGGCTATTATGGTTTGTTTGGAAGCGTATGCCCCTGGAATTCGATATACTCCTCCTAGAGAATTCAACCAATCGCCACGAAACTCGGTCAGCATGAAGTCAAGACATTGAGGATGAAAAGTTGCCAGGGGATTTTTGATATCTCGAACGGTTTGGCTGTGGCGAGGAAACGAATTTATGGCGAATAAAGGAAACAGGAAGTGTGTTATAACTTCTGCATACATTAACTGATCTTGATGAAACTTCAGCAGTGTGTTCGCTGTAAGAGTCCGATCACATGGATGTGACTATTGTGAGTCAAAGTTATAGCGCCACCAACTGGCAGCAGGAAGTGTGTCACTTCCTAAAGGCTTTGAAATCACCCTCTTATTTTTACCCAATTTGCTTCAAACTTTATGTGTATAATGTAGACACACGGCAGATGTAGACCTGAGAAAGGATTATTGATATCTTAGATACTGTTGCCGTGGCAACGCATCAAACTTTATTATTCTTTGTTGATGCTTTTGAGACTCTTAACATACTTGAAATTGCATGAAACCCGACAGACACATCACATTTATTAGACAGTAGACATGTGCAGAGTTTCAGAAACGGGCATGGTGAGAGCAATTAGAGAATAATGTTTAAGTTTAAAAACAGCCAGAATGGTTGTTTAGTCAAAAAAAATTTTTTTCCAAATCATACATAGTGTTATACTGCCCTCTTGTGTTCAAAATCAGGTAAAAAGCGAAAGTAAAATAAGGACGTCTGCACAATTCATTAATAATGGTGCAGAGTAGAGTGAGCTTTTTCAATTAATTCCTATGGAAGTAGGAATGAACTAAACAACGTTCGCTCTGTTCTGCTCGTCCCTCACCGTGGGCGCGCAGAGTTATGAATGCCCGTGCAGCCGTGAGCATTTTAGTTTCATTTTAAAATTAGCGCCATTTCGGGGGACGTATTACTTTAATTTATTTAACAAAAACACAATGTTGTGTTTAATTGCGAGTGTACACAAATATAAGTAAACACTTTGACGTTTGAATGATGTCCTGTATGAAGAAAATGACGGAGTATGTTTCACTGTTCAATCGCGCTGAGCCACCCAGACCCCCACACACACACTGACACACACACACACACACACACACACACACACACACACACACACACACACACACAATAATAAAACATTCAACCTAACATATACAAATTACACTGCTATGTTGAAATAGTCAGTAGTACAATTTGTATCATTCACAGTAAGCACCGCTCCACTGTGATTTTTCCAAGCACATTTTTGCACAAGTGAAGAGGATGATTTTTTCCGTCGATATTGGAACGTGAGTGAAGTACAAAGCCTGTAATAAAGAATAGTTTAGCATCCAAATACATCGCAAATGTTGCAACATTTAGATTCTAAAGAGAGATTTACGTGAGCCTAACACCACTTACTTTTACTTTTGTTTTAAATTATTTCGTTTTGGCTTTATTATAGTTATTTTTTTATTTGTGTTCTGTTCTGAATATCATTAAATTTAAAGGATTTGTTGTGGAATATTTTGAGTGTATAATCAAATAACACTAAACCGTCACTAGGTGTCGCCAGGCGACCGTCTTAATGAGCGGGTCATTGATTCATTCGTTCAAACGATTCGTTTGAACGACTGAGTCATTCATGAATGAGACAGATGTTTATGGATTGGTCATTGAATCTTTGAGTCAACCAATTTGTTCAAAATGCTGAATCATTCAGTAATGAGAAAACACGTTGCTGTGAGATGCAATGGTTCTGCTGTGATCTTTGTTTAACTATTTTCGCTGCTGAAACAGAAGAACAGTCAATATTGCATCTAAAATGTAAGTGACTTGACACGTGTGTGTGTGTGTGTGTGTGTGTGTGTGCGTGTGAGTGCGTGCGTGCGTGTGTGTGTGTGTGTGTGTGTGTGCAATCAATCCCAGGTAAGAGGCATGAATAATGAGAATTGGACTTCTAGGAGTGAGGTTAATATTCCGGAGATGGTTCCCTCGGATTGTGAAAAGGAGGCGGCGCGGGAGTGGCCAGGCATTGCGCTACTTCTGTTTCAAAGTTTAAAACAATGCTAATATCATTTTTTTGAACGATTTCATTACAAATGTTTATTTTATATATTTATAAAATATTATAAAATATAATAACTATGTTTTGTCCTATTAACAAAAGACAGGCAATGTACTATTAACAAATGTTAATAGTTTTTTAAAAGTTAAAATGATACTTTATGCATTTGTTTTGTGTCAGATGATTAACAATATAAATTAAACAAAGCTTAAAACAAACAAAATAATAAAACGAAAACAAAGCTTGAACATTTTATTTAATTGAAAAGCCTTTTTGAAATAAAATGTGTTTTTTTCCCTCTGAAATAGCAAAAGCATCGCACACTTAGCTGTACCTGCTCTAAATAAATAATAGTATTTAAATAAAAATACAAAATCGAAATAAATAAATTATATAAAACAAAATCAAATCAAAGAAAATAAATCTTATTAAAGTTATGCAGGCACACATTTAACAATAATTTTCAAGTGACAAATAAAATCAATCAAAATTCCTTACACATGGAGTTAATCCTGACGATTCCTGAGGCGCCTTTCCTCATGACACTCGCTTTTTTTTTCGAAGATATATTTTCTTTGGTTTGATTTTGTTTTTGTAATAATTTATTTTATTTAGTTCGATTTTGTATTTTTATTGAATTACTCTTTTTTATTTAGAGCAGGTACAGCTAGTGTGTGATGCTTTTGCTATTTCAGAGGAAAACAATAATTTTATTTAATTAATAATTTTTGTTTCAGTCCACCATATAATTATGTTGTGTTTGATCTATGGAAAAAAGTTAGTTGTGAAATGGTTGAATATTAACAAAAGTTAATAGTTTTTTACAAGTTAGAATAATACGATATATATATATATATAAACAAGCCGGTGGCACCGCCACCCCGGTGCCTTTACGGTTACTGTGCATGACGGGCAATATCGTAACTCCGCTTTGACCTTTGAGAAGATGTGTGCTATAGAGCTTGCATTGGTGTGGGCTCTGCAAAAGTGTGTGTGTGTGTGTGAGGCGTGATTGAACAATGTAGACATATATATATATATATATATAAAGGCACCGGGGTGGCGGTGCCACCGGCTTGTTTATATATATATATATATATATATATATATATATATATATATATATATATATATATATATGAATATAGCTGCGAGCAGCGATGAAGGGCCAAAGCCGGCGGCACCGCCACTCCGGTGCCTTTAGGTAACTAAAGGCACCGGGGTTGCGGTGCCACCGGCTTGGGCCCGTAATCGCTGCTCGCAGCTATATTTATTTATTATTATTATTATTATTATTATTTTACTACCTTTTGGGCACTTTTGGGGGCCTTAACGTGCTCGAAAACTCTTGAAACTTTGCACACATCTCAGAACCCGCGGCCATCAGGGCCGGGCTGAAGCTGGTACCCGGGCGTGGCAGGGGGGCTCGACAGCGCCCCCTGGAACGGGGTTTGAACACTTGGTCCATAAATCAAACACGCTTGCATGTAATAATATGAAACTCAGTACACATATAGATCTCATCGGTTCATATATACTTCATGCTCTTACTTTTTACCCCAGCCCAACAGGAAGTCGGCTATTAAGGGTTGTTTGGAAAACACATGCAATGGAATGTGAAATACTCCTCCTAGAGAATTCAAACACACGGCACGAAACTCGGTCAGCATGAAGTCAAGACATTGAGGATGAAAAATTGCCAGGGGATTTTTGATATCTCGAACGGTTTGGCCGTGGCGAGTAAACGAAATTATGGCGAGAAACGTGAAACAGGAAGTGTGTTATAACTACTGCATACATTAACTAATCTCGATGAAACTTCAGCAGTGTGTTCGTTGTAAGAGCCCGATCACATGGATGTGACTATTGTGAGTCAAAGTTATAGCGCCACCAACTGGAAGCAGGAAGTGTGTCACTTTCAAAATGCTTTTAAATCACCCTCTTATTTTTACCCGATTTGCTTCAAACTTCATGTGCATAATGTAGACACACGCCAGATGTAGACCTGTGAAAGGATTATTGATATCTTAGATACTGTTGCCATGGCAATGCATCAAACATTAATATTCCTTTTTTTAAGCTTTTTCATGCTTTTTTATGCTTTCGGGCACTTTTGGGGTTCTTAACGTGCTCAAAAACTCTTGAAACTTTGCACACGGGTCAGAAACCGCGGCCATCAGGGCCGGGCTGAAGCTGGTACCCGGGCGTGGCAGGGGGGCTCGACAGCGCCCCCTGGAATGGGGTCCGAAAACTTGGTCCATAAATCAAACAGGCTTTACCCGATTTGCTTCAAACTTGATGTGTATAATGTAGACACACGCCAGATTTAGACCTGTGAAAGGATTGTTGATATCTTAGATGCTGTTGCCGTGACAACGCATCAAACTTTAATATTCTTTTTGGATACTTTTGAGACTCTCAGCGCACTTTGGGGGCCCTTAACGTGCTCAAAAACTCTTGAAACTTTGCACACGGGTCAGAACCCGTGGCCATCAGGGCCGGGCTGAAGCTGGTACCCGGGCGTGGCAGGGGGGCTCGACAGTGCCCCCTGGAACGGGGTCCGAAAACTTGGTCCATAAATCAAACACGCTTGAATGTAATAATATGAAACTCGGTACACATATAGATCTCATCGATTCATATATCCTTTGTACTTTTACTTTTTACCCCAGCCCAACAGGAAGTCGGCTATTATGGTTTGTTTGGAAGCGTATGCCCCTGGAATTCGATATACTCCTCCTAGAGAATTCAACCAATCGCAACGAAACTCGGTCAGCATGATGTCAAGACATTGAGGATGAAAAATTGCCAGGGGATTTCTGATATCTCGAACGGTTTGGCCGTGACGAGGAAACGAATTTATGGCGAATAATGGAAACAGGAAGTGTGTTATAACTTCTGCATACATTAACTGATCTTGATGAAACTTCAACAGTGTGTTCGCTGTGAGAGGCCGATCACATGGATGTGACTATTGTGAGTCAAAGTTATAGCGCCACCAACTGGCAGCATGAAGTGTGTCACTTTCAAAATACTTTGAAATCACCCTCTTATTTTTACCCGATTTGCTTCAAACTTGATGTGTATAATGTAAATACACGGCAGATGTAGACCTGTGAAAGGATTATTGATATCTTAGATACTGTTGCCATGGCAACGCATCAAACTTTAATATTCTTTTTGGATGCTTTTGAGACTCTTAGCATGCCTGAAATTGCTTAAAATTGCATGAAACTTGACAGACAGATCACATTTATTAGCCAGTAGACATGTGCAAAGTTTCAGAAACGGGCGTGGTGCAGGGGCTCAGTAGCGCCACCTTTTGTGGCAAAAGTGTGTGTGGGGGGGGGGTTAGTTTCATCTACAGTTACAAAACTTTTTCAACTTGATGAAAATACATTAAAGATGCTAAATTGTGAACGGATATTGAATATCTCAAACGGTTTTGCTATGGCGAGGGATTATGTCAAAAAAAGAATCAGGAAATGTCTCATATCTTTCTAAAATGTAATTATACACCATTTATTTTTCTATAAAATTATACTAATATTAGAAGTAAACCCATTGTATTCCTTTTTTTCAATTTAAGATGTATGTTTAAGTTTAAAAACAGCCAGAATGGTTGTTTAGCCAAAAAAAAAAAAAAAAAAAAAATCATTCATAGTGCTTTACTGCCCTCTTGTGTTCAAAATCAGGTAGGCCAATTGATGCTACTATGGGAATATTTTCCCACCGTGACTCCGCTGGGGGCTTTAAAATCGCTAACTTGAAAGCGAAAGTAACGGACGTCTCCACAAGACGTGCAGCTGTGAGCATTTTTGTTTCATTTTAAAAGAAGCCCCATTTCGGGGGCGGATTTCTTGAATGTATTTTACAAAATCACAATGTTGTGTTTGATTGCGAGTATCCAAAAATAAGTAAACACTTTGCAGTTTGAATGATCTTCTTGAATAAAATGACGGAGTAGCCAATGTTTCCACTGTTCGATCGCGGACGTCCACACGGACATTGATAATGGTGGCGCGTGCAGAGCGCGTGCTTGAATTGTGAGTTCAATAGTCTATTATTTTTCACGGAAAACACAACAACAAAAGAGTATAATGATAGATTCGCTTAAATAGGCGCTTTTACATAAAATGCCTATTCCGTCATCATCTTTTCAGTCAGCTCTTCACTCTCGTGATTAATGAAATTTGACTCCTGTTGCTGATATTTGCTGCAACTTTCGTTCAGCTCACAATTTAGTAAGCAAACACGCTTCAAATGTGTTTATTTTATTTTTGTGTATATATGTGTATATATATATATATATATATATATATATATATATATATATATATATATATATATATATAGCTTATGTTTCAAATATGAGTTAATTAACAATCGTTGGAAAGAATGATACTTTTAAACATATCACTAAACCGTCATTAGGTGTCGCCAGGCGACCGTCTTAATGAGCGAGTCATTGATTCATTCGTTCAAACGATTCGTTCGAACGGCTGAGTCATTCATGAATGAGACAGATTATGGATTGGTCGTTGAATCTTTGAGTCAACCGATTTGTTCAAAATGCTGAATCATTCAGTAATGAGAACGCGTTGCTGTGAGATGCTCGATGGTTCTGCTGTGATCTTTGTTGAACTATTTTCGCTGCTGAAACAGAAAAAAAGTCAATATTGCATCTAAAATGTAAGTGATTTGACGTGTGTGTGTGTGTGTGTGTGTGTGTGTGTGATTGTGTCTGTTACAGTGATTGTTTAACCCTTGTTAAAGTTTAGGCTTTGTATTTTTGGATATATATCTTTTTATATATAAAAAAATTGCATACAACCCATATATTTTAAATGTATTGTTTGCTTTAAATTACATTGAGATTTGTATGTTTGGTAATTGAACCTGAATGAATTTTAAATGAATGTGCGATATTTCAGATCATATTTTTGTTTTCCTTAAAATTTTAACTAACAATAACTTTACTCTCATCTGAATGATAGATTATTTATTTATGTCTAAAATAAAAGCACATTTGATTTTTCTTTTTTAATCAATGTAGAATGTGTAACTGAAAAAATAAACAGATTAGGGCTCTGTTCGAGAACAAGAAATGAAAACCAATGCAATATGATGAATGTCCAAAAGATTTTTTTGCTTTTAAACTATGTGTGTGTGTGTGTGTGTGTGTGTAAGAGATTTTGGTTGGGTGACAGTTGTAGTTTACAGTTTGACAAAAGCACAATGTTGTGTTTTATTGCGATTGTACACAAATATAAGTAAACACTTTGTAGTTTGAATAATGTCCTGTATGAACAAAAGGACGGAGTATGTTTTTATGTCTACATTGTTCAATCACGCCTCACACACACACACACACACAAAAACAATTTTTCTAATCAGATCAGGCAAATATTCTGTCTTGGCACACTTCATATAACTTTCAAACTTGTGTACTTATTTCATGTGTCCATTAAGTCCATGAGACCGTAGGGTGTCTCATTTTTCATTTTAGGTTTCAGAAGGTTGCTCACGCATACTTTGTGGTTGATATGTGCCCTCAATGCACACTTTTGCAGAGCCCACACTGATGCAAGCTCTACAGCACACATCTTCTCAAAGGTCAAAGCGGGGTTACGTTATTGCCCGTCACGCACAGTAACCCTAAAGGCACCGGGGTGGCGGTGCCACCGGCTTGTTTATATATATATATATATATATATATATATATATATATATATAAATATAGCTGCGAGCAGCGATGAAGGGCCAAAGCCGGCGGCACCGCCACTCCGGTGCCTTTAGGTAATTAAAGGCACCGGGGTTGCGGTGCCACCGGCTTGGGCCCGTAATCGCTGCTCGCAGCTATATTTATTTATTATTATTATTATTTTACTACCTTTTGGGCACTTTTGGGGGCCTTAACGTGCTCGAAAACTCTTGAAACTTTGCACACATCTCAGAACCCGCGGCCATCAGGGCCGGGCTGAAGCTGGTACCCGGGCGTGGCAGGGGGGCTCGACAGCGCCCCCTGGAACGGGGTTTGAACACTTGGTCCATAAATCAAACACGCTTGCATGTAATAATATGAAACTCAGTACACATATAGATCTCATCGGTTCATATATACTTCATGCTCTTACTTTTTACCCCAGCCCAACAGGAAGTCGGCTATTAAGGGTTGTTTGGAAAACACATGCAATGGAATGTGAAATACTCCTCCTAGAGAATTCAAACACACGGCACGAAACTCGGTCAGCATGAAGTCAAGACACTGAGGATGAAAAATTGCCAGGGGATTTTTGATATCTCGAACGGTTTGGCCGTGGCGAGTAAACGAAATTATGGCGAGAAACGTGAAACAGGAAGTGTGTTATAACTACTGCATACATTAACTAATCTTGATGAAACTTCAGCAGTGTGTTCGTTGTAAGAGCCCGATCACATGGATGTGACTATTGTGAGTCAAAGTTATAGCGCCACCAACTGGAAGCAGGAAGTGTGTCACTTTCAAAATGCTTTTAAATCACCCTCTTATTTTTACCCGATTTGCTTCAAACTTCATGTGCATAATGTAGACACACGCCAGATGTAGACCTGTGAAAGGATTATTGATATCTTAGATACTGTTGCCATGGCAATGCATCAAACATTAATATTCCTTTTTTTAAGCTTTTTCATGCTTTTTTATGCTTTCGGGCACTTTTGGGGTTCTTAACGTGCTCGAAAACTCTTGAAACTTTGCACACGGGACAAAACCCGCGGCCATCAGGGCCAGGCTGAAGCTGGTACCCGGGCGTGGCAGGGGGGCTCGACAGCGCCCCCTTGAACGGGTCAGACAATTTGGTCCATATATCCAACACGCTTTACCCTATTTGCTTCAAACTTGATGTGTATAATGTAGACACAAGCCAGATGTAGACCTGTGAAAGGATTGTTGATATCTTAGATGCTGTTGCCGTGACAACGCATCAAACTTTAATATTCTTTTTGGATACTTTTGAGATTCTTAGCGCACTTTTGGGGCCCTTAACGTGCTCAAAAACTCTTGAAACTTTGCACACGGGTCAGAAACCGCGGCCATCAGGGCCGGGCTGAAGCTGGTACCCGGGCGTGGCAGGGGGGCTCGACAGCGCCCCCTGGAATGGGGTCCGAAAACTTGGTCCATAAATCAAACAGGCTTTACCCGATTTGCTTCAAACTTGATGTGTATAATGTAGACACACGCCAGATTTAGACCTGTGAAAGGATTGTTGATATCTTAGATGCTGTTGCCGTGACAACGCATCAAACTTTAATATTCTTTTTGGATACTTTTGAGACTCTCAGCGCACTTTGGGGGCCCTTAACGTGCTCAAAAACTCTTGAAACTTTGCACACGGGTCAGAACCCGTGGCCATCAGGGCCGGGCTGAAGCTGGTACCCGGGCGTGGCAGGGGGGCTCGACAGTGCCCCCTGGAACGGGGTCCGAAAACTTGGTCCATAAATCAAACACGCTTGAATGTAATAATATGAAACTCGGTACACATATAGATCTCATCGATTCATATATCCTTTGTACTTTTACTTTTTACCCCAGCCCAACAGGAAGTCGGCTATTATGGTTTGTTTGGAAGCGTATGCCCCTGGAATTCGATATACTCCTCCTAGAGAATTCAACCAATCGCCACGAAACTCGGTCAGCATGAAGTCAAGACATTGAGGATGAAAAGTTGCCAGGGGATTTTTGATATCTCGAACGGTTTGGCTGTGGCGAGGAAACGAATTTATGGCGAATAAAGGAAACAGGAAGTGTGTTATAACTTCTGCATACATTAACTGATCTTGATGAAACTTCAGCAGTGTGTTCGCTGTAAGAGTCCGATCACATGGATGTGACTATTGTGAGTCAAAGTTATAGCGCCACCAACTGGCAGCAGGAAGTGTGTCACTTCCTAAAGGCTTTGAAATCACCCTCTTATTTTTACCCAATTTGCTTCAAACTTTATGTGTATAATGTAGACACACGGCAGATGTAGACCTGAGAAAGGATTATTGATATCTTAGATACTGTTGCCGTGGCAACGCATCAAACTTTATTATTCTTTGTTGATGCTTTTGAGACTCTTAACATACTTGAAATTGCATGAAACCCGACAGACACATCACATTTATTAGACAGTAGACATGTGCAGAGTTTCAGAAACGGGCATGGTGAGAGCAATTAGAGAATAATGTTTAAGTTTAAAAACAGCCAGAATGGTTGTTTAGTCAAAAAAAATTTTTTTCCAAATCATACATAGTGTTATACTGCCCTCTTGTGTTCAAAATCAGGTAAAAAGCGAAAGTAAAATAAGGACGTCTGCACAATTCATTAATAATGGTGCAGAGTAGAGTGAGCTTTTTCAATGAATTCCTATGGAAGTAGGAATGAACTAAACAACGTTCGCTCTGTTCTGCTCGTCCCTCACCGTGGGCGCGCAGAGTTATGAATGCCCGTGCAGCCGTGAGCATTTTAGTTTCATTTTAAAATTAGCGCCATTTCGGGGGACGTATTACTTTAATTTATTTAACAAAAACACAATGTTGTGTTTAATTGCGAGTGTACACAAATATAAGTAAACACTTTGACGTTTGAATGATGTCCTGTATGAAGAAAATGACGGAGTATGTTTCACTGTTCAATCGCGCTGAGCCACCCAGACCCCCACACACACACTGACACACACACACACACACACACACACACACACACACACACACAAACACACACACACACACACACACAATAATAAAACATTCAACCTAACATATACAAATTACACTGCTATGTTGAAATAGTCAGTAGTACAATTTGTATCATTCACAGTAAGCACCGCTCCACTGTGATTTTTCCAAGCACATTTTTGCACAAGTGAAGAGGATGATTTTTTCCGTCGATATTGGAACGTGAGTGAAGTACAAAGCCTGTAATAAAGAATAGTTTAGCATCCAAATACATCGCAAATGTTGCAACATTTAGATTCTAAAGAGAGATTTACGTGAGCCTAACACCACTTACTTTTACTTTTGTTTTAAATTATTTCGTTTTGGCTTTATTATAGTTATTTTTTTATTTGTGTTCTGTTCTGAATATCATAAAATTTAAAGGATTTGTTGTGGAATATTTTGAGTGTATAATCAAATAACACTAAACCGTCACTAGGTGTCGCCAGGCGACCGTCTTAATGAGCGGGTCATTGATTCATTCGTTCAAACGATTCGTTTGAACGACTGAGTCATTCATGAATGAGACAGATGTTTATGGATTGGTCATTGAATCTTTGAGTCAACCAATTTGTTCAAAATGCTGAATCATTCAGTAATGAGAAAACACGTTGCTGTGAGATGCAATGGTTCTGCTGTGATCTTTGTTTAACTATTTTCGCTGCTGAAACAGAAGAACAGTCAATATTGCATCTAAAATGTAAGTGACTTGACACGTGTGTGTGTGTGTGTGTGTGTGTGTGCGTGTGAGTGCGTGCGTGCGTGTGTGTGTGTGTGTGTGTGTGTGTGCAATCAATCCCAGGTAAGAGGCATGAATAATGAGAATTGGACTTCTAGGAGTGAGGTTAATATTCCGGAGATGGTTCCCTCGGATTGTGAAAAGGAGGCGGCGCGGGAGTGGCCAGGCATTGCGCTACTTCTGTTTCAATGTTTAAAACAATGCTAATATCATTTTTTTGAACGATTTCATTACAAATGTTTATTTTTTATATTTATAAAATATTATAAAATATAATAACTATGTTTTGTCCTATTAACAAAAGACAGGCAATGTACTATTAACAAATGTTAATAGTTTTTTAAAAGTTAAAATGATACTTTATGCATTTGTTTTGTGTCAGATGATTAACAATATAAATTAAACAAAGCTTAAAACAAACAAAATAATAAAACGAAAACAAAGCTTGAACATTTTATTTAATTGAAAAGCCTTTTTGAAATAAAATGTGTTTTTTTCCCTCTGAAATAGCAAAAGCATCGCACACTTAGCTGTACCTGCTCTAAATAAATAATAGTATTTAAATAAAAATACAAAATCGAAATAAATAAATTATATAAAACAAAATCAAATCAAAGAAAATAAATCTTATTAAAGTTATGCAGGCACACATTTAACAATAATTTTCAAGTGACAAATAAAATCAATCAAAATTCCTTACACATGGAGTTAATCCTGACGATTCCTGAGGCGCCTTTCCTCATGACACTCGCTTTTTTTTTCGAAGATATATTTTCTTTGGTTTGATTTTGTTTTTGTAATAATTTATTTTATTTAGTTCGATTTTGTATTTTTATTGAATTACTCTTTTTTATTTAGAGCAGGTACAGCTAGTGTGTGATGCTTTTGCTATTTCAGAGGAAAACAATAATTTTATTTAATTAATCATTTTTGTTTCAGTCCACCATATAATTATGTTGTGTTTGATCTATGGAAAAAAGTTAGTTGTGAAATGGTTGAATATTAACAAAAGTTAATAGTTTTTTACAAGTTAGAATAATACGATATATATATATATATAAACAAGCCGGTGGCACCGCCACCCCGGTGCCTTTACGGTTACTGTGCATGACGGGCAATATCGTAACTCCGCTTTGACCTTTGAGAAGATGTGTGCTATAGAGCTTGCATTGGTGTGGGCTCTGCAAAAGTGTGTGTGTGTGTGTGAGGCGTGATTGAACAATGTAGACATATATATATATATATATATAAAGGCACCGGGGTGGCGGTGCCACCGGCTTGTTTATATATATATATATATATATATGAATATAGCTGCGAGCAGCGATGAAGGGCCAAAGCCGGCGGCACCGCCACTCCGGTGCCTTTAGGTAACTAAAGGCACCGGGGTTGCGGTGCCACCGGCTTGGGCCCGTAATCGCTGCTCGCAGCTATATTTTATTATTATTATTATTATTTTACTACCTTTTGGGCACTTTTGGGGGCCTTAACGTGCTCGAAAACTCTTGAAACTTTGCACACATCTCAGAACCCGCGGCCATCAGGGCCGGGCTGAAGCTGGTACCCGGGCGTGGCAGGGGGGCTCGACAGCGCCCCCTGGAACGGGGTTTGAACACTTGGTCCATAAATCAAACACGCTTGCATGTAATAATATGAAACTCAGTACACATATAGATCTCATCGGTTCATATATACTTCATGCTCTTACTTTTTACCCCAGCCCAACAGGAAGTCGGCTATTAAGGGTTGTTTGGAAAACACATGCAATGGAATGTGAAATACTCCTCCTAGAGAATTCAAACACACGGCACGAAACTCGGTCAGCATGAAGTCAAGACACTGAGGATGAAAAATTGCCAGGGGATTTTTGATATCTCGAACGGTTTGGCCGTGGCGAGTAAACGAAATTATGGCGAGAAACGTGAAACAGGAAGTGTGTTATAACTACTGCATACATTAACTAATCTTGATGAAACTTCAGCAGTGTGTTCGTTGTAAGAGCCCGATCACATGGATGTGACTATTGTGAGTCAAAGTTATAGCGCCACCAACTGGAAGCAGGAAGTGTGTCACTTTCAAAATGCTTTTAAATCACCCTCTTATTTTTACCCGATTTGCTTCAAACTTCATGTGCATAATGTAGACACACGCCAGATGTAGACCTGTGAAAGGATTATTGATATCTTAGATACTGTTGCCATGGCAATGCATCAAACATTAATATTCCTTTTTTTAAGCTTTTTCATGCTTTTTTATGCTTTCGGGCACTTTTGGGGTTCTTAACGTGCTCGAAAACTCTTGAAACTTTGCACACGGGACAAAACCCGCGGCCATCAGGGCCAGGCTGAAGCTGGTACCCGGGCGTGGCAGGGGGGCTCGACAGCGCCCCCTTGAACGGGTCAGACAATTTGGTCCATATATCCAACACGCTTTACCCTATTTGCTTCAAACTTGATGTGTATAATGTAGACACAAGCCAGATGTAGACCTGTGAAAGGATTGTTGATATCTTAGATGCTGTTGCCGTGACAACGCATCAAACTTTAATATTCTTTTTGGATACTTTTGAGATTCTTAGCGCACTTTTGGGGCCCTTAACGTGCTCAAAAACTCTTGAAACTTTGCACACGGGTCAGAAACCGCGGCCATCAGGGCCGGGCTGAAGCTGGTACCCGGGCGTGGCAGGGGGGCTCGACAGCGCCCCCTGGAATGGGGTCCGAAAACTTGGTCCATAAATCAAACAGGCTTTACCCGATTTGCTTCAAACTTGATGTGTATAATGTAGACACACGCCAGATTTAGACCTGTGAAAGGATTGTTGATATCTTAGATGCTGTTGCCGTGACAACGCATCAAACTTTAATATTCTTTTTGGATACTTTTGAGACTCTCAGCGCACTTTGGGGGCCCTTAACGTGCTCAAAAACTCTTGAAACTTTGCACACGGGTCAGAACCCGTGGCCATCAGGGCCGGGCTGAAGCTGGTACCCGGGCGTGGCAGGGGGGCTCGACAGTGCCCCCTGGAACGGGGTCCGAAAACTTGGTCCATAAATCAAACACGCTTGAATGTAATAATATGAAACTCGGTACACATATAGATCTCATCGATTCATATATCCTTTGTACTTTTACTTTTTACCCCAGCCCAACAGGAAGTCGGCTATTATGGTTTGTTTGGAAGCGTATGCCCCTGGAATTCGATATACTCCTCCTAGAGAATTCAACCAATCGCCACGAAACTCGGTCAGCATGAAGTCAAGACATTGAGGATGAAAAGTTGCCAGGGGATTTTTGATATCTCGAACGGTTTGGCTGTGGCGAGGAAACGAATTTATGGCGAATAAAGGAAACAGGAAGTGTGTTATAACTTCTGCATACATTAACTGATCTTGATGAAACTTCAGCAGTGTGTTCGCTGTAAGAGTCCGATCACATGGATGTGACTATTGTGAGTCAAAGTTATAGCGCCACCAACTGGCAGCAGGAAGTGTGTCACTTCCTAAAGGCTTTGAAATCACCCTCTTATTTTTACCCAATTTGCTTCAAACTTTATGTGTATAATGTAGACACACGGCAGATGTAGACCTGAGAAAGGATTATTGATATCTTAGATACTGTTGCCGTGGCAACGCATCAAACTTTATTATTCTTTGTTGATGCTTTTGAGACTCTTAACATACTTGAAATTGCATGAAACCCGACAGACACATCACATTTATTAGACAGTAGACATGTGCAGAGTTTCAGAAACGGGCATGGTGAGAGCAATTAGAGAATAATGTTTAAGTTTAAAAACAGCCAGAATGGTTGTTTAGTCAAAAAAATTTTTTTTCCAAATCATACATAGTGTTATACTGCCCTCTTGTGTTCAAAATCAGGTAAAAAGCGAAAGTAAAATAAGGACGTCTGCACAATTCATTAATAATGGTGCAGAGTAGAGTGAGCTTTTTCAATTAATTCCTATGGAAGTAGGAATGAACTAAACAACGTTCGCTCTGTTCTGCTCGTCCCTCACCGTGGGCGCGCAGAGTTATGAATGCCCGTGCAGCCGTGAGCATTTTAGTTTCATTTTAAAATTAGCGCCATTTCGGGGGACGTATTACTTTAATTTATTTAACAAAAACACAATGTTGTGTTTAATTGCGAGTGTACACAAATATAAGTAAACACTTTGACGTTTGAATGATGTCCTGTATGAAGAAAATGACGGAGTATGTTTCACTGTTCAATCGCGCTGAGCCACCCAGACCCCCACACACACACTGACACACACACACACACACACACACACACGCACACACACACACACACACACACACACACACACACACACACACACACACACACACACACACACAAACACACACACACACACACACACAATAATAAAACATTCAACCTAACATATACAAATTACACTGCTATGTTGAAATAGTCAGTAGTACAATTTGTATCATTCACAGTAAGCACCGCTCCACTGTGATTTTTCCAAGCACATTTTTGCACAAGTGAAGAGGATGATTTTTTCCGTCGATATTGGAACGTGAGTGAAGTACAAAGCCTGTAATAAAGAATAGTTTAGCATCCAAATACATCGCAAATGTTGCAACATTTAGATTCTAAAGAGAGATTTACGTGAGCCTAACACCACTTACTTTTACTTTTGTTTTAAATTATTTCGTTTTGGCTTTATTATAGTTATTTTTTTATTTGTGTTCTGTTCTGAATATCATTAAATTTAAAGGATTTGTTGTGGAATATTTTGAGTGTATAATCAAATAACACTAAACCGTCACTAGGTGTCGCCAGGCGACCGTCTTAATGAGCGGGTCATTGATTCATTCGTTCAAACGATTCGTTTGAACGACTGAGTCATTCATGAATGAGACAGATGTTTATGGATTGGTCATTGAATCTTTGAGTCAACCAATTTGTTCAAAATGCTGAATCATTCAGTAATGAGAAAACACGTTGCTGTGAGATGCAATGGTTCTGCTGTGATCTTTGTTTAACTATTTTCGCTGCTGAAACAGAAGAACAGTCAATATTGCATCTAAAATGTAAGTGACTTGACACGTGTGTGTGTGTGTGTGTGTGTGTGTGCGTGTGAGTGCGTGCGTGCGTGCGTGTGTGTGTGTGTGTGTGTGTGTGTGTGCAATCAATCCCAGGTAAGAGGCATGAATAATGAGAATTGGACTTCTAGGAGTGAGGTTAATATTCCGGAGATGGTTCCCTCGGATTGTGAAAAGGAGGCGGCGCGGGAGTGGCCAGGCATTGCGCTACTTCTGTTTCAAAGTTTAAAACAATGCTAATATCATTTTTTTGAACGATTTCATTACAAATGTTTATTTTATATATTTATAAAATATTATAAAATATAATAACTATGTTTTGTCCTATTAACAAAAGACAGGCAATGTACTATTAACAAATGTTAATAGTTTTTTAAAAGTTAAAATGATACTTTATGCATTTGTTTTGTGTCAGATGATTAACAATATAAATTAAACAAAGCTTAAAACAAACAAAATAATAAAACGAAAACAAAGCTTGAACATTTTATTTAATTGAAAAGCCTTTTTGAAATAAAATGTGTTTTTTTCCCTCTGAAATAGCAAAAGCATCGCACACTTAGCTGTACCTGCTCTAAATAAATAATAGTATTTAAATAAAAATACAAAATCGAAATAAATAAATTATATAAAACAAAATCAAATCAAAGAAAATAAATCTTATTAAAGTTATGCAGGCACACATTTAACAATAATTTTCAAGTGACAAATAAAATCAATCAAAATTCCTTACACATGGAGTTAATCCTGACGATTCCTGAGGCGCCTTTCCTCATGACACTCGCTTTTTTTTTCGAAGATATATTTTCTTTGGTTTGATTTTGTTTTTGTAATAATTTATTTTATTTAGTTCGATTTTGTATTTTTATTGAATTACTCTTTTTTATTTAGAGCAGGTACAGCTAGTGTGTGATGCTTTTGCTATTTCAGAGGAAAACAATAATTTTATTTAATTAATAATTTTTGTTTCAGTCCACCATATAATTATGTTGTGTTTGATCTATGGAAAAAAGTTAGTTGTGAAATGGTTGAATATTAACAAAAGTTAATAGTTTTTTACAAGTTAGAATAATACGATATATATATATATATAAACAAGCCGGTGGCACCGCCACCCCGGTGCCTTTACGGTTACTGTGCATGACGGGCAATATCGTAACTCCGCTTTGACCTTTGAGAAGATGTGTGCTATAGAGCTTGCATTGGTGTGGGCTCTGCAAAAGTGTGTGTGTGTGTGTGAGGCGTGATTGAACAATGTAGACATATATATATATATATATATATATATAAAGGCACCGGGGTGGCGGTGCCACCGGCTTGTTTATATATATATATATATATATATATATATATATATATATATATATATATGAATATAGCTGCGAGCAGCGATGAAGGGCCAAAGCCGGCGGCACCGCCACTCCGGTGCCTTTAGGTAACTAAAGGCACCGGGGTTGCGGTGCCACCGGCTTGGGCCCGTAATCGCTGCTCGCAGCTATATTTATATTTATTACGCACACATGCGGATACAATCGCACTGATGCACATCCGATACACTCACAACTGTTTAAGACATAACCGACATAGTTTACATGAATACTCTCCACAACGGACATTTAGACATAATGTTGTGTTTATTTTTTCCATTCAGACACGAAAGAGAGCTCAGTTCAGTAGCTACTCGCGCGCTGTAGGCTGTCTATGTGGCTGCACGCTTCGGGTTAGGTGTGTGCGCAGAGAAAACCGCACCGAATAGAGCTCTTTTTTGCATCGTCACTCTTAATCCGATCTATATGTCTGCTCTACTCATTCTCCCAGACGTTTATATTTTTTAACGTTTTATGAGACCGCGGGGTAGATCAAGTTACAGTACAAATGTGCGCATCTACCACACACGCGCAGGACATCAGTTCTGACTGGATCGCTTTCCAGATCGTCACTATAACATTTTCGTCTAGTTTTTATTCGTTGACGAAAATGTCAATAGATTTTCGTTATAGTTTTTGTTATTCAAAACTAGGTTTTATTTAGTTATCGTCTCGTTTTCGTCTGTGAATAAATGTCGTTGACGAATAATTTTCGTCATTATTTTCGTCAACGAAATTAACACTGGAACCGCCCATTTGTTTACGGTGATTACAGCCTGGTAGGCTACACTGGGCCTGAGGTGAACACAGCTGGGAAAATGATTTCTTGAAAGTAGTAATAACCCAACTGATATGCTAAAAAAAAAGGTGCTGTTTCCTGAGAAATGAGAATGACTCAACATCCACACACCCAAGACCCTTTACCACTGCACTCACATTTACATGAGCTTTCAGACGCAAACATTCAATTTCAATAAAATCAACTAAAATTCATTTTCAATATTTAAAGACAAGACAATTACTATTGTGACTGACTGTGACCAGAGCCGGATTAAATAAACGGACTACACTAGGCAGGCTGCATTTTTTGGGGCCCCCTCCACCTTATTTATGAATTGAAATCTGAAACTTACCAAAGTTACTAATAAAAGTGAATTCACATTTTACATAGCCTAGTCTTTGGTTACAAATTGGTTGTTTGTATGCCAAAATAAGTTATGTGTTGTAAATTAAACAGTCAATCAGACTATTTTTTTGATATTCATTAATACGTCATTACACGGCTCTATTAAATGCTATTAAATTATCCTCATCTTATCCATTGGGAGTGTCATTGAGGCAGTAGTACCAGTAAATAACCAATAGGTAAACTATGTAAACAGAGCAAATAAGTTTATCTTATTTGCTCTGTTTACATTTAATCAACACATTCAATTAAGATTTTCTGCAAAATGCAATAGCTTACAACATTTATAAATGTTGTAATTAAGAACAAGACAAACATGACCCCTTCACATTCATCAAAACCATTTAGAAACTGTCTAACAATAAATAATAATAAATATAAGGATGGAGGATTTAAACTATGGAAAACTAAAGGTATTCAGACTATTAAAGACTTGTATATGGATGGAATACTTCTTACATTTCAAGAATTGTGTGATAAACACCAGAGTTCCTCAAAACATTTTTAAAAAAATATTCACAGCTTAAAAGTTGTATGTCTTCCAGGTCTACAGATATTATGTACATTCCCAAACTGTCATTAATAGAGGAAATAATTGGAAAAAGAGGTGAAAAGGGCCAATTGTCAAAATATTATAATTTAATAATGTCTAACTCTAAAGAGTCTGCTGTAGACAAATTAAACGCATGGAGGAAAGACAGTCAAGAAGAAATAGAGGAATTTGAATGGACTGAAGCATGTTTGAAGCCGCAAAAACAAATCATAAACACGCATCTTAAATTATTACAGTATAAATGGTTGACAAGGGTTTATATAACACCTGAAAAACTCAATCATATGTCTAGCTATATTCCTGATATGTATAAAATGCCAACATTATGAAGGAACTATTCACTGTCTATGGGAATCTGATATACAGAAGTTCTGGAAGGATGTCATGAACGGTTTGTCAGCAGGGCCTGACTTTCGTTTTGGAAAATGGTGGGGAAATCCCCCCTTAGGTGATTCTTTAATTTGAGGGGGGAGTTTAGACTTTTTTTAATTAGGCCTACATTTATCTCCTAATGGGGGAATTTTGTTCTTAAGAATTTACGCAACACAAGGAAGCTTGATTTCAATCTTTGAATTAAATTGAAAAAAGTAGCACAAAAGTACAATAGAATAAAGATACCTATAAAGAGAAAAGATTTTGCTTAGGTCTGACACCAGTATTCAGAAATACTACAGAGACTAAATAAAGCCTATAATCAAATGCAAAATAACACTGGGTAGTGTTTTAGTCCTGAGAACTAAATTACATAGGATATTAATCCTGATTCCTTAAAATGAAAGCTATGTTTTGTTGTTTTGACAACCAAATTAATGACAGACCACGGCTGCTGTCACTGTAAGAGCTCGTGCACAGATCCTGTAGCCACTAACATTATACGGTCACGTGCGATGCTTATTGAAGACATAACCGACTGTGTTTAGAGGATAGTCACCAAGACCGAAATTGACATAATTTTCGCATGTTTTTTACTGTTAAAGCGATATAATCCACGAAAAATAACTGTGCTACCCCCGAGCTTGTGAGGCGGCTTGTATGTGTGCAGAAAAAAACATTTCTCAGACAGCGCGCAAAAACATCTCTCAGACAGCGCGCAAGTAGGCTACACCGAATAGTTCAAGATCGCGTGAATGTTTTAACTGGTAAGACTTAAGACGTGCAAATGGTAACCTGTAGTTACTCATGATGCAATGCTGGCCCATGCAAATGACAATTCCGTCTATCCCGACTCCGAAACGCGAGTGTATTATCGCCGCCTGAACGAGATAGGACATTTGTACATTTTTTTTATTTTTGTCCCTCTGTCTGGGCCCCATCCCGCCAATCGGGCCATAGGCACGTGCCTAGTTTGCCTTTGCGTTAATCCGGCTCTGACTGTGACACAACATTACCTGAAACATGGAGATGGCGGTAGCCCAGTGGTCAAGGGTCTTGGGCTGCCATTAAAAAAGTTTGAGGTTTCAATACCAAGTGACATAGACTGAGAAAACAGAGCACTTCTGACATCTTCTTGGATCATTCCCACTGTGGCCTTGAGCAAGGCAGATCCAAAACACAGATCCTGCTCCTAGAAAGAGCCACTTTCCTGCAGAGTTTAACTCTAACCCTAATTAAACACATCTCAACCAGCTAATAAAGGTCTTCAAGATTGCTAGAAACTTCCAGGCAGGTTGGAGCAGAACTCTGCAGAAAGGTGGTTCTCCATGAGCAGGATTGGAGGTCTGTCCCTGCAATTATTATGGATCCTTAAAAGTCCACGGGGAGGAATACACGCCTTTATTACAGCACCTTTTCACTGGGGACATCAGGCAACGATTACAGTCCACTGAAAACACATAAATGATGTAAGCATTCATGTGGCTAGAGACCTTTCAGGAGGACATGAGTAATTAATGCTCAGTCCTGCAGTTATGAGACCTATTAAGGGATGGAATAACAGCATCTCCAGAGAAGAGCATCACATGACCTGTGAACAACAGTAACTGAAGCCAAGCGCCCTGTAGCATGATGACTGAGCCAGTCTGGAGAGACTCTTCACAGAGCGTGTGTGTGTGAATGCTAAAGCAGGTTTTAGCGACTTGTAGTTTAATTTTAGACACTAAAACCAAAGCTGACGTTTTCTATTTGCCAGTTACTGAACAAAGCTGTTTAGTAAGATTGTAAATATTTGCTCTAGCAATGATTCAGTTCATTTAAAATTTGCTTCTACCTAGATTAGATTCTACCTTTAAAAAAAAAAAAAAATTTTTTTTTGGTTCAATTCATAGTTATTTTCAAAAAAATACTGGCAACACAAATGTAACGGAGACAAATTTAACCAATAAATGTTTTACCAAATCTTGCTAAATATCAAAACTGTTTTACATCAACAGGCTCAACATTTGCCTTTTGAATGACAAATGTATGCATAATATACTTGACATTATTAAAGTAATTCATTAATTGAATTTTCATTGTCAGAGGTATTAGTTTACACTGCTATTCAGTATTCTTGCTCTTGAGAGCATCTCTGCTCTTCACAATAACACCAGTGTGCCTTAGAGTAAAGTGTTTGTATGATATTATTCCCCAGCGTTCATGCTATATACTGCACATATTATATTGAACAGCACATGTGTGTATGTGTAGGTGTGTCTCTTCTGCAGTCTCTGGCGTTTTATGATAAAGATTGACTGTTCTGTGATAACCACACAGACACAAACTATCACCGGCTGCTTTAAGGGCGTTTACAGAATTTTCATTTTGAAAATTACAGTGCAGTGTTGGAAACTCCCCTCTCTGAATTTTCCTCACATTATCTTTGCCTTAATAAGCATGTAAGCACCATTACATTTGACACTTTGATATAATGAATGTTGGTGTCAGGGCCTTATGTGTGTTTTTTTCTTACAAAAGCTGAGGTGTGTTATATTGACTCTGAACTTATTCACCTTACTTCATTTTTTTTGTTTAATTCACAATTTTCATAGTACACTACACAACTGAATCTTGTGAAATGCTTGACTGCAAATGATTGCTAGTAAAAAAAAAAATTATTCGTAAGTATAAGAAATCTTCATTAAATGGCTCCATTTAAACAGTTTTGCCTCCTTTTTGTTAATGCATAAACAGAAACTAATATGATAACAAATATACTGAACAGCAATGAAAAACGCCCTCTACTGCTGGTGAAAAATGTTTACAACCTGAAGGATTTCAATAAAAGAATTTACTGCTGCCCTAAGTCGAATGCAGTATGATTATATAACTTTTATGAAATTAACTATAAATTTACTAGCCTAAATCAAAGTGGTTTAACAAGTTATATCAATGTGACAAACCAAAAACAATCTACAAATATTTTCAGAAACTATTTATTTATACATTACATGGACCACAGAAATCATTTTATAAATGTAAAATGATGAGCCAGTTACCTTTGAGCACTGTAAAAAATATTTTTTTGATTCTCATAAACTAAACTTAATTTATTGTTCATCCAATGGTTAAAAAAAAGTTCTTACGTTTTTGAAATAAGTCAAGCGAAAAAGCCTATGATGAATGAACACGGTATAACTCATATTTTGTTTATTTTATTGCAGTTTCAGTAGGACATTTCCCCCCCAAATAATCAAGCAATCTTACTAATTGCCCTCTACCCCATTTTTTTTGTCTATTTCACTATAGTTTATTCTTATAACATTATCTTTGAAATTCCACTCCAATGCAAGTAATCTTTTTATTCATGAGATATCATGTATGTCTAGTCTTATTCTTATACCTACAACATTATTCTGGCTGTCAAATAATAATAATAAAAAAAAGTTGGTTAAGTTCTCTTCACTATCCTCTTTATTACTCAACTTCGGTTTATCATTTTTTGGACTGAAGCCTCATACCATAACTTTTGAACTTTAAGCTACAGCAATCATTTACGTCCAAAAAACGAGAGCCATAAAGTAGACAGTGAAGTGAAGATTTTCGAAACAAATAAACCATTTTCTGCAATGGACCAATAAGATGCTCATGTGGACCGGACAGAGGATGGCAGCTCATCTCTGCTGAGACGGCAATGAGCATTAGAGGATGATGCACTCTTTACGGTTTCTGGAGATCTTCTCAGGCTTGCCGTCCTCAGCCTTAACAATGGCCTCCATAATCTGCAGGAATTGGACAAAGGAAATTAAGGAGAATTAAAAACAAACAAAAAAACACAACACTTAAATATGTAGGCTAACTTTGTTTGTCTTAAAATCTTTTGATTAATGTTTGTAAAACAAATATAAGATTGTGCTGTACTACACATTTCTGGACAACTTTATTTAAATGGATCATTTGGAGAGGATAGCGCAGGAAAAGCAGTCAACAATGTTCACCATAGATGAGAAACTGTTCGCAAGGAGTTTGTTGAGTGAATATGGCCATGAGTGCGCAGAGCTGCAATCTATTGATTTGTTTCACATTTTTGGTGACTATACGTTCTCATAATTCAGTTTGTGTTATTTCATTAAGTTGTCTTAAAGAAACAAACTTACATTATAAAAAGGAATTGTAAAAGGATTATCCTACGTTTTTAAATCTTTAGTACTCATTTAATATGAGTATTAAAATATTATTTAATATGCAGATGATACAGCCATTCTTACTCTCCTAAATAAGGACAATGACTCTTTTTTTTTTTAGACTATCAACGTTCTATAGCACATTTTAGTACGTGGTGCGAGGATAACTTTCTGCACCTCAATATTTCAAAGACTAAGGAACTGGTCTTAAGCTCCCCAAAAACACAGATTCATGCTTCTAGCATTACCATTAACGGAGAGATAGTTGAAGGGTTGGAGTATTTAAATTATCTCGGCATTACTTTGGATCAAAATTTCAACTTCAACCAGCACATGTTTACAAGTGTTTTCAACCAAGACTGACAGCTATTCGTAAACTTAGACACGTGTCTGTTTTCCCTCTTCGTCTTCTTTTGTATCGCAGTATTATTGAGCGAGTCCTTATTTATGGTGCCATTTGTTTTTTTTCATATGCTAACTGTTACCAACAAGAACACTTTTGTAAAGATAACTTATTTAGCAAGTAAAATTATTGGTATCCCTACCCCTAATTCATCAGATAGTGTCTCTACATTCACATTACGAGAGGCACAAAAAAAATCTAAAACGACCCAGACCACCCACTCTATAAATATCCCCGCCTGGCAGTAGGTATATGTTACCCATGTGTAGAAAGGCCAGGTATAGTAAGAGTTTTGATCCTGTAAATACATAGGAAATCAGTCATTGATACATCACTTATGCTCTCTTTATGTTTTTTTGTGATGTCAGTGATCATTTTTGATTGTATGATATGTTGATAATTTAACATGTTATGTGTGTTTGTGTTATGTACGGATCTACGGTGAAAAACAAATTTCCTCTCGAGGACTAATAAAAAAAATCTATCTATCTATACAAAGCAAACTTGAAAATGATTGGCTTCAAAAGGTACTCATCATAAAAAATATAAAATAATGGGCTCAGGTGCAGGACAACAAATTAACATTAAATGACCAAAGAAAGATAATGTACGCACACTGAAATTGCAGCCCCAAAAAATTTACTCATCATATAAATTTCATTTAACTCAATAGCACACATCAAGTCAAAGGATTCAACGTGTCAAAGGGAACCATCTTGGAACACTGAATGCTGTAAGGACCTCATAAATATGATCCCAGAAGGCGCTCTTTAGTTGGGTCTCAATCATAAAAATGAGAGAACAAAAAAAGCCAAGGCACTTGCACTAAAAGATTTTTTTTCTCAATTTTTTGGATGCACTGTGCTTTAAAACTATTACACACATTACAAACAAAGAAAGTAATATGCTGATGCTTACATCCTCATCATAAGGGAAACCACCTGTTTCTAACTTTGAGAAGACCAGATGTTCATTGATCTTGATCTCAAAACTTCCTACAGAGAAAAGGAAAGAGAGCGTATGTTAATATACTGGCCACAGACAGGTGACACTGTTACTGTCTATTATTAATGGGGAATTAAATAATAAAAAAAAATAATATTTTGAAGAATATGGGTACCCAAACAGTTGATGGACCCCATTGACTTCCATATGGGGGAAAACATTACAATGGAAGTCAATGGGGTCCGATCCTCTGTTTGGTTACCCATATTCTTTAAAACATCTTTTGTGTTCAGCAGAAGAAAGAAATTCATGCAGGTTTGGAACAACTTGAGGGTTAGAAAATTATGGAATTTTCATTTTTGGGTGAACTATCCCTTTAAGTATGCTAAACGTATTTAGCTTAAAAGAGAATTGGAGTTGAAAACAAGTTTGTAAAACACACGGACTAGAGGAAATTATGAGTATGATATCAGAAGGACACAGTGTACTCGACCTCTCCTGCCCACGAAGCCAGCCACATCCGCATCAGGAAACTTCGCGTTGATGTCTCGCTTCAGCTCCAGGAAGCGAGGTGCGTAGCCTCATCCACCGCTGTGGGGTAGAGAAGAGCAGTATTCCTTATTTTCGTTCAAAATATGCGCAGTCATTTCTGGCAGTGTAACCGGCTTTTTCAGTTACCACACACGATCCCTTAAACCGGTTTTTCCACACCAGCGGTGTCAATCAACGGCCATTTCCCCCCCCCCTTTAACCGGTCCACAAACCGTCTGAAGTTACCATAGACATCATGTAGATAGACGCCCTATCGACCACTACTGCCTATTGGCGCGGACGAGCTGTGGGGCCGCCATCTTAAACCGGTCACCCGCTCCGCTCAGTGTAATCTGTTTGGCAGGTGCAATGAGCTGTTAGGCAGGTGCAATGAGCGTATTTAATGAATCATATCTCACTGAATACCGAACTGATTTTCACGCGGGGTTTTTTTTTGCTGCAAAGGTCATACACGTAGCTACGATACAGGACACATTGAATATTTTACTCAAAAAATTCAAACAATAGAATAGTACGGTAATGTTAAATGTTAAATCTTACTTGTGAAAAGTAATCCCCGAGTGATGGTCCGCCGATTTGAGCAGGAATATGCTGCACAGTACTCTGGCATCTACTGCTGCTATGCAACGCAAATAGGAGTATAACCGGTTTAAGACGGCGGCCGCGGGCATCATAGTCTCTATATGATGTCTATGGTCTGAACGATTCATTCACGGTCCAAATGTGTCTGTTGAGTGACAAACAACTCAATGACTCGTTGTCTATGATGTAAATTAATTGTAAGCATTGTTTAATGTAAATACAAATTGTATTTAGGTTTTAACCGTTTTCATTAATTACAGCTGCGACAAATTGAATTGGGACAAGAACAATAAACGCGATAATTAATTATTAAAGTAAGAAAACAAAATATATGCCTTTATTTGAACATTTTGGAGCATGCAATAAACCACGCTGGGGATGTCATGGACTAACCAGGCTAGTCATGGATGGACCACACCACGCGATGAAATAAACAATCGCTGGATCGTTTTTTTTTAACCGATTCTTTACACGAACGGTTCCAAAGAACCGATTCGCGATAAATATTCGTACTTCCCTGACGTGTGTTCGGAGTAGGCCTACGCCACATCTGATCTGATTCAAAGTGCGTGATTGATAAAGTATGTGGTACGCAGCTCAGTAGATTTTTGAGACAAAAAACAAAACACATAGCAATGTATTCGCATTGAAATAAACTGGTTCGGGTTTAAAAATCATATAAGTACTTTAAAGACATGTACGCAGAGTGTAAATGAGCTTACCAATATTCGACTTTTATCGTCACCACCATGATTCTTGTCTTTATATTCTGACCTGTGGAGGTTAATGACGGCTACCTGGTTGTTCGAGGAGACCAAAAACAACACTGCACACAGCTGCGTCAGGACGGTCGGCTACACCCTGCTCACCTCCACCTGTTTGACACGCCTACAGTTTCCAAAGCCAATAACTGCTGATCGCCTTTCAAAATGTGAGGTGCATAACTTTATTATTTACTGAGTACACTAAAACACTTAAATACTGCTAAAAAAAACAACGACGAAAACATCGTACCTAACCGGGTTTACAGACTGTGAAACTATAGTTTTAAGCCAGCGTTCTGGTGGTTTGCTGGTTGGTAAACTGGTATTCCAGCCTGACCAGAAAGGCATTTATGGTTTAAGCCCATTTCAGCAGGGTATGCAGCACTGAAAATAAAAGTGTTACAAGGTTTACATTTAGATTTAATATGCATTTTGATTAGTGCTGTCAAATCGATTAATCACATCTAACATAAAAGTTTGTGTTTATATGTGTAGATAAATATTATGTATAATGTATATTATAATTATATATATATATATATATATATATATATATATATATATATATGTGCGTCTGTGTACAGACACACATGCATACATGTGTACACATTTTATACACAGACAGATATATATATCATATATACACGGACATTATATAAATACACAAACTTATGTAAAATACAATTAATTAATTTGACAGCACCAATTTTGATATACAAATAGCTTTTTTTAAACAAAAAGCTTACTTACTTTCTCATGTTTTTAAAAAAATTACTTCAAACCAGAATTCACAAAATTTGTGATTTAAGTTTTATTTAATGTAAAACAAAAAAAAAAGTTAAACAAGCGGCTAAACATCATACTCCTTTCAATCACAAACAGAAACTCCAACCCCACAGCACTACATTAAATTAGATTTGATCTACCACCTTAATCAAAGACAGAAAAACTACCAACTCCTGAATGTAATTTCCTATTGCAGTTTATTTAAATGAACAATATTACCATGCTGTGTCATAAACATGGTGTTCAGTAGTTTCTAAAAACACAAAACAAAAACACGGTAATCATGCGGCAGTGTCTGCAGGTCATATAAATGCCCTTAAACAGCTATTTGGTTTAATTGAAAGATAATGATTTCTATAACACTACATTGATAATAATAAAACAACTACTGCACAAAATACTTGCAAGAGGCAATCACCTGAGCTTCTTTGACACCAAGAAAAATTGGTCTAATATACACCCTACAGTATTTTAAACAAACATTTCAAGTACTCACAAACATTAAATTCATTTATTTATGATCGCTTCTTGCTGATTATAGATTGGTGGACATAAAGGGACAATTGAAAAATGTATGCACTCACACACCCAAGCTTTAGGCGTTTCCGTCTTACAGCAGTTGTTTTAGTACATTAGTTTATCATTACACAAATTAATAAAAAAAAAACAAAAAAAAAACAAACAAAAAAAAACAGATGAACTGACTCCAGTAGGCAATGTGGCTTTAACACACACACACACAAAAACTACATTAAAAGGGATATTTCACTCAAATTAGTTGTCATTTTTCCAATTTATTTTTCTAAAAGTTTCTTTCTTCTGCTGAACAACTATGGAAGTCAATGGGGTCCATCAACTGTCTTGTAGCCAACATTCTTTAAAATAATCTTCTTTTGTGTTCAACAGAAGAAAGAAACAAACAGGTTTGGAACAACAAATGTAAACAACAGAATTAAATTTTTTGGGTGAACTATCCCTTTAACCCTTCCATTGGCCTCCTCCTCACCGCCCCCCCGTCTCACTCCTCCTGCTTAATGGAAGCACAGACTGCAGGCCTCATACCGTAACTTCTCACTTTAGAGTTACGATAATCATTTACGTCCAGCAACCAGACAGGAGGAGTGAAGAGAAGGGGACATTTAAGGATCCTGCTCTCTCTAGATGCTTAAACTTTGCTTTTTAAAACAGAACCGTTGAAAATCTTGACATATTAGACTTCTTTGAGGATTGATTCAGGTGTCTTGAGAGCCAAAAGGGAAGGGTTAAGAGGTGAAACATTAGAGGATGACACAAGGAGGCTGGCTCTTGATGATCTTCTCCACCGGCTGGCCATCGTAGGCTCTTTGGATTGCATTCATAATCTTGTGGACGAGATATAGGAGAGATGTAAGCACACATATGGAAAAAACATTAACATTTTACATTTGAAAAACCTGTCCAGTGGCGAGAAATTTACTCACATCATCCTCATAGGGGAAGCCACTGGTTTCCATCTTTGAGAAAATCAGTTGTCCATTGATTTCAATCTCAAAGCTTCCTGCAAAAGAGAAACAGAAGGGCTGATGATGTTTGCTTACAATCAGTTTTTGCATAAATGGAAATCAATGCATGGTCATAAATCTGCAACATACCTTGCCGGCCGACGAAACCACTCACATCCGCATCAGTGAACTCAGCAGTGACGACCCGCTTGAGCTCCTGATAGCGGGGCTCGTACCCTCATCCACCACTGCAACACAAAAGAGTGAAGAGGAGACGTAATCTGACTGGAATAATGCTTCTCAACATACACTTGGTTCCAAGCAAACTGACTATGCATGGTAACTAGTGCGAGAGATTTTGTCTAACAACAGACTAGAACAGAGGAGAACAAAAAAGTCTGAATCAGAATATCATCACTATCACTTTGATCACTCACTGGCGATCATAATCAAGCTCATACACCTTACTAGAAAGTTGCACATAACTTTCTTCATAGTTCAGTGATTGGGTGTCATATCTCTGTGTTGTCAATCATATAAAATGTACTTCTTCCATAATGCAAAGTTGCAAACATTCATATTTTTTCCAATATACATTTATTTTTTTAATGTGTGGGACATTAATGCATGTTTTTCCACATCAAAAATTAAAGTTACTCTAAAATGTAACTGAGAAAATATAGTTTTTGTTCCGAGTCGCTTGAGATTCTGGATGGGCGTCCATTAATCTGTACCGTCTTAAAACCTCTTTCCTAAACGATTTATAGCATACTTACTGCAGTCACTCTGGTGAAATCCCATAGAACATGAAACATCTTAAACGATCTTTAAACCACTTCTCTATATCACACTATCAATATATTACTGTTTACGAGACACGACAGATATTTTGGAAAACAGCCCGTGTTAAAATATAATGCAGTGCATAACATTTAGCTATAAACTAGTGATGATGTGATGGTGCGTTCAAGTCCTCCTGGGAAGTTCATACTTACGAGGTGGGAAGTAATGTTTATGATGGCATCACGTCACATCATATTGCGGTCAAGTCACTTTTGTCAGAGTAAGATGGCAGTGTACTTTTTCTTAATTACACAAATACAGCAAGGTTCTTAAAGGGCCCCTGAAATAATTTTTTTAATCAATTTTAGCTTTTAGTATGAATATGTTAGCCTTAAGGTTATGAATAAGCTGGCGTGTTCCAAAACAATGACAAAATTTGCATTTAGGGAGATATAAGTGTTCAAAACTTAGCCCCCCACATCCGCTAAAATGGATCACAGATTTTTATGACATCACCGCGGATTCAGCTTCTCATCACATCTTCTGTCCAATCGAGCGCTCTCTAGAATCTAAAGCGTTCCGCCCCCTAAGCTATAAATACCACCTGGCCAAGACGATGCATCACGGAGCAATATAGGTTTTTGTCACGGTCGATATTGTCCTCACCACTATTTGAAACCTCCTGCGGCACGGATGTACCCAATACAAACAAATAAAACATCTCCAGTTAACTAGCAGGGTATTCATTTCGTTCGTTGGTTAAATAGGTTAAATCGTGGTTATGGTTAAATCATTGTTTGAGTTTGATGCTGCTGCTATCAGGGGTGTGGATACAGTGTTCTCGTCTTCATCGGACGCGCCCTTCAAATCTATCGCTTAAAGCCGTTGCGGAGACTATTCGTTCTGGTGAAATCACATAACAAAATGCACCCAAATGTGTCCCTGCTTAATATACAACCACTGATAAACATATTCGGTTTTGATGAGAGAAAAAAAAAAAAAAAACTATACAAGTGTGGATTAGAACCCAGAACCTCTGACACACTTGGCAAAAGTTCTACCACCAGACCATTAAAGCACACAAAATATCTTTGCGGATCCATGCAAAATTCTCAGCACTAACAATATATATTAGTAGATCTCACTAAATGACAAATTAAACCCAACGTACTAAATAGATTTTCATCTTAATGAAATTTTTTCCTAAATGTTTTATTGTATATATTGTAATGATATCTGATTTAGCATTGAATAGGCACTTCAGTGGGCCTTTAAACTCTAGTTCTAGAAAATGAAGTGTGCATCAGGTGTAGCTACTTTGGTTTATGTTTTTATGTTTAATTTATGAAGCCACTGCAAACTTTATCGTTACATATTATAATGCCATCATTTTCTGTGCAGGGAATTAGTTTACTTCGATGTAAATAGATAAGCCTGCCAATGTCACTGCTAAATACATTTAAGTATTGTGGTATTCTAACATGTTTCTATGGAGTTAATATTGTGCCATAATTAAACAAACAAATCCAGTATTTTGCAAACAAACTCGATCTGCTTTGCAAAGGAAAACTCGACTCGCAAACAAACAAACAGAAAGCAATGTGCAAGTACAAAGGTCAATTTGAGCAAAAATATAAATAAATGAGCCTAGATAATATTTCACAAATAAATACAAACCATCCTACAAATTGCATGTAACCTTTGAACAAATACCAAATCCAGTGCGTACAAATTTATATCTGTCGGTTATGATTGTGAGACGCTTGGCTTTTATGAGATCTCTCGGCTTGATTTTCTCGCAAATGTGTCCAGGTAGATTCTCTCACAAATGCAGTTAGGTAACTTCCTCTTCTAAAACAGTAGATGGCGCTAAGCTAGGGGATTAATTTAGCCCTAGTCTCCCAGGAGAAGCACTGATGTGAAACGCGTGCTTGCCTTTGCCTACAACTGAGGAAAATGACCGATGAACAGGTGAGTTTCTGTCTTACTGTATCTATAATTAACCTTTTTGAGGTTTTCTTTTGTAAAATGATTATTACACATCTAAACAGAAATCAACATTAGCACTTAGTAGCACTTGGCTCTCTCTAGGATAGGGGGAATCTATAAGCTGAACCATATGTTGGTTTTTACATTTTCTCTACTTCGGACGCGAGCGAAATGACTAAATTAGTGAATATATCTACACTGAACGGGTCTATTTCTTTTGTTCTCCATAAATTAATGAGAACATTTCATTTAGTTGAAAGGAGGGTTTCATTTGTCTGTCCAAAATAATAATTTGGCCACTACATACGTCACAGGCAAGTTAAGAAACAATTGTATATTGTTTGATTTGTTCATTCATTATATTATTACATTAACAGTTAAGCTGACTGAAAAAGTAAATAAAGACCCTCCTTTCAATTAAATTAAATCTTGTCAATTTATGAAGAACGAAAGAAATAGACTTAAGTAAATGTAACGTTTTTACAAAAATGTAAAAAAGCAATATATGATGGCATAGCTTTCAGCTTATAGATTCCCCTATCATAGAGACAGTGAAGTGCTACTAAGTGCTAATGTTGATTTCTGTTTAGATATGTAATAATCATTTTGCAAAAGAAAACCTCAAAAAAGTTAATTATAGATACAGTAAGACAGAAACTGTTCACCGGTAATTTTCCTCAGCTGTAGTCAAAGGCAAGCACGCGTTTCACATCAGTGTTTCTCCCGGGAGACTAGTGCTAAATTAATCCCCTAGTTTAGCGCCATCTACTGTTTTAGAAGAGGAAGTTGCCCAACTGCCTAATATTAGCGTCATAATATTGGGCTGCTCGGCTTATGGCTGCTGTAAATTTGACCTGCCACAACATGGCACTGTTTGTAACACCCTTGATACTTCGAATCTTTCCCCGAAACAGAGAAAAGCTTCAACGACTTAAGAGGCTTCATTTCTCCATCTCTACAATAAACACACAAAGGAGACGGGCGTCATGAACAGTGTTGTGATAACACAGATAGCAGAGCTGGAAATAGGCATTAGCTGGTTAATCTACCACATTTCTGAAGATATCTTACCCCAGGAGGTGGTAAATCACACAACATTTCAGATAATTTACGAATACATATGTTGTGAAAACACTCACCAGTATTCGACTTTTATTTGCACCACCATATCTGCGTCACTGCGTGCTTTGCGCTACTATTGTGCTCTCTTCTGCCTCTTCTTCTTCTTGTTTTGTGTTTCCTTGTCTGTGACCGCGTTTATATCAAACTGAACCTCTAGCGACCCCTATCAGCTGAAAGAGGCACTTTGAAGACAGGATCTCAAAAGCGCAGCGCAACAGCCATCAGAAACATATCGTTGAAAAGCCACACGATGGCAGCAGGCATTTACAGTGCGAGTCTATGGCATTAATCCCAAAAAATTCTGTGAGTGAGCCCGTGTTTTCCCCCCTTCTTGCTAGCCTCACTCTAAAAATGCTGGGTTGTTTTAACCCAACGTTGGGTCAAATATGGACAAACCCAAACATTGGGTTAAAAATGTCATTAAAAAATTTAACCCAACGGCTGGGTTTGTCCATATTTGACCCAAAGTTGGGTTAACCCTCTACTGCACGCATTATTATGCACTGATGGAAAAATTTTTTACAGTGTTTTTATATATATAAAATGGACTCAAATTAACATTTCTTTTTTTTTTTTTTTTTTTTTTTTGGGGTACTTTTGGGTGCGTTGCCATATGGCAACATTGTGCAACAATGGAACAGTTTTCTCCCAAAATGACATGAAATTCATAGATGATTACAGACCTGTCTTATAGAAATTAAAATTGTTTTTACTATTTAAAATGTTTTCAAGAGCTTTGTATACAAAATATGAAACTAATTTTCAAAGTATTATTTCAACATTTACAAAACACCTGGCGCAAACTGCCAGAACTGTTCAAGTGAAACTACTCAATATGAAACGATTATTTCAAGAACATTTACAAAACATCTGACGCAAACTCATAAGAACTGTTCAAGTGAAACTACTCAATGTGAAACGCCTTGAAGCAGTTCCTTTTCCACCCCAGGAGGTGCAGGTGCCTACCCCTGAACTTCAACTTCAAATGAAATATAAGAAAAAATTGTTACTGCTGCCATCAAGTGTAGGATGATAGAACATGCATGTGTGTGTGTGTGTGTGTGTGTGCGTGCGTGTGTGCGTGCGTGCGTGTGTGTGTGTGTGCGTGAGTGTGTGTGTGTGTGTGCGTGTGTGCGTGTGTGTGTGTGTGTGTGTGTGTGTGTGTGTGCATCTGCATGGGGACTGCACAGCGACTTGTGTATGTGGTTATTTTTTGTTCACCATACAGATTTTGCAATGACAAAACCTTCAAATTCTTGATATACTTTACACCTTTCCCAACATCAGCTCAACACTGTGCACTGTGCATTTTCTGAACAAAATTTGCGTATATATATTTTACTTTTATACTTTACTTTTACTTTACTTTATAAATATATAGTGCATCCATACAAAGCTACTCTGCATTAGCATGGGCAAAATATTGTTCCATTACTGCACAATGTTGCCATATGGCAACATACCTTTTTTATTGAATAAAAAGGTAATAGTAGTATCAAAACAATGTGACAATGATTGAAAAAAGATTAGAATTTACCCCAGATGCTTGACATATTTTTTAAATTCTGAAGAAATATGAAAAATTGAGGAAAATCTTCACATATTCACGAGCACTTCTTCAGCAACTGGAGTCATCAAAAGTGTGTGAAGAAATGACAGTTTAAGGGTGTGTGTAGTGTGATGTGATGTCATCAAAGCATATCATTGGGTACCACCAGGTTCTACCATGAATTTAAGATTAAAATGAGCTTATGTTTATTTTCAAATTTCAAGAAATGTCCAAAGAAAGGGTATGTTGCCATATGGCAACACCGTGCAGTAGAGGGTTAAAACAACCCAGCATTTTTTAAGATTTTTCTAACATTGGTAAAATTATATAAAATTGTGTGTTTTGGTCTCTTTACCCTAATAGTGAGCATACAAAGTCAAAATACCCTTTTACTTAATATCATGTAACAATTTTATGCTGTGGATCAATCAGTTAGCTACTTATTATTTATTATAATTTACTGGTGGGATTAAAGGGTTAGTTCAACCAAAAATAAAAATGATCCCATAATTTACTCACCCTGACGCGAGTATGACTTTCTTCTTTCAGGCAAAGGGTGAACTAACCCTTTAAATGAGTGAACTAAACCTAAACTAAATTTCCCATGATCTTGTTAGTGACGCTTACATTACGGCAATAGGCTGTTTGAATTTAATTGTTAAATTACAAGGATAATTATTTTTTACTTGTCTAATTAATAAGTGTCATGTCAGCTCATTTAAAAATGTAGCATGCAGCAGAAGGCCCATCTGTATACATTTTTACCCAGGCCCTGTGGATTTAAACAATGGCCCTAGTTATAATACATAGGCTACAAAATAATGTAGGACATCCAAAATGCCCTTGATGGCAAAGACATCAAAAGAAGTCATGATAGCATAGGATCTTAAACATGCACCAAGCATTTGCTCCATACCTGTGTAAAAAACATAAGCTTTTTTAAAACTGAGCCCTGATTGTTGTTAAGATTGAACACGGCTCGCTTCAACTGATGACTCACTCCTGAAGTAATTTTCACAGAATAGTGTACTGATTTTCTGTGTCATTTGTCATTAAGAGCCAGGTGGGTTTCAAACGAGACAGGGTGATTTGAAGCCGCATTACACCATTATGGGCTCATTATGATGATGTCATACAGGACTCACGACTGACACCACACCGCAATGGTTTTGACAGGGCAAGTGAAAAGTTTGATAGAGAGAGAGAGAGAGAGAGAGAGAGAGAGAGAGAGAGAGAGAGAGAGAGAGAGAGGCACAGATGCATAATATTTCAAGCTTTATTTTGTTTCCAGCTTCTAAATTTTCCCCCTCAATTTATAGATATAAGACAGACAATGGTCCTGTATCTCCAAATAATAATTGACAATTGTCCTGTAAAATAAACATTATATAAATGATAGGCCTAAGGATTATTTTGTTTTACGCTGCAAGTTACAATATTTAAGTCCTAAATTCTTAACTTTTAAACATTCACCTTTTACAACACTTCCAAGAGAGGAACAAAAGCAATTCGTCAAGGAGCAAACAATATTTGTAACAGTGTCAGGTTTATTTGACAATGAGATTAGGAAGCAAGAGGAGAAATGTAGAGAAGTTTTTTTTTTTTTGTAAGTGCATAAGTGCAATGGTTTAAGGGTGTGGGGTAGTTAAGTGCATGCGGAAGAGGTGTGTCTTCAGCTGCTTCTTGAAAGATGTGATGGTCTCAGCGGTTCGGGTGAGGTTGGTAGCTCATTCCACCACAGAAGAACAGAGAAAGTTTTGGAGAGTGACTTTTTGCCTCGTTGTAAAGGAACAACAAGGTGTTGCTCATTCAGTGGCTAGTGACCTGGCAGGTGGAAGTGTACACTTGTAGTAAATTGAGGTGGGTGCTGTTCCAGTGGCAGTCCTGAAAGTCAGCATCAAAACCTTAAATTTGATTTTGGCTGAAACTATGAGCCATTGGAGGGAAATAAGGAGGAGTTTGGCAGGTTCTGTTTGGCTGATTGAAGACCAGACGTGCTGCTGCATTCTGGATCACCTGGAGAGGCTTAGTTGCGCTGGCTGGAAGGCTTGCCAGTAGTGCACTGCAGTATGACAAGAGCTTGGACAAGAAGTTGTGCCGCACTCTCTGACAGGAATGGTCTGATTTTCCCGAAGTTGTGAAGCGCAAACCTGCATGACCGGGCCATTGTTGAAACATGGGTGGAAAAACTCACTTGGTCGTCAAACAGGGGCGGAGTCAGACGATGTAAACATTCGGGGCTAAGCCCAAACTCCAGGCCAGGGGCAAACTCCCCCGGGGAGATTTTTTTCCCATTTACGTCAGCTAAATGCACTATTTTTCAGGCTGTCTGAGATAATAGAATGCCTAAAAATCTATACACTATCTGGGAAAATGATGATAGTTACTCAGTTAAAAAAAAAATCACCCAGAGCCTACCTATTATTTTGTATTTAATTGTTCTCCAGCTGTAGTGAATCCAAAACACCAAAAATGTTAAGGATGACTAATTTTCACCCCTGGCAACTAAAAAGAGGAAACCATTATCTGACTATTTTTAAGTTAGCCTACATAGGTAAAATTGGAATTTGGTGTAAACATCATTACTAATCTTAAGAGTTCAGTTATGTTTAGTTTGTGCTTAGCTGACACATTTGCTACATCAGAATCCATGCCATAATAATTTAGGCTAATAAATTAGAGGTGTGTAGGGAAATGGCAGTTTTATTAACAATATAGCATTAAAATATATTTTGAGCCACTAATCCTACTCCTAATTTACCCCTAAACCTACCCATAACCATTCCTTAAAACTACGTAGGCTAACGTTACAATTATGAAGAAAAACATAACAGACAGACAATTAATCACAATAATTTATTTATTGCGAAAATGTCAAAACCGGTACCAAAAGTCGTTCACATCATGTGTTGCAGTCACAGACGCAGTCCTCTCTGAGTAGAATTTAAGTTATTAATCCATGAAAATGTTAATCCGGTTTCGGCTCGCACTGTGAAGGCGCGCGCGCTTCTTCATTTCAAATGTTGCACACCGACTGGTCTGGAACACGGAATTTCGCAATTTGTGACGAAGCAGGCGAGAGGGCGAGAGCCAATGAGCGTTTGATATCCCTGCCGTAAAACATGTCGTAACGCTTCTTCAGGGCGCATTTTTTGAATTTGAATTCATCACGAGCGCGGGATTTGACGTTTACGGTCGGTGATGAGAATGGAGATGAAAATCGCTGGATAAAGGGCTGAATTTGGATCTGTTTCTTGCAAACGTATGGATTCTAAAGATTTGGATTACATCAAGCTAATAAAATGTATGTCTTTTGTGAATTTATGTTGTGTTTTGGTGTATTATGGTTCAATAGGAGAAAACGCATTTTGTGTCTCACGGTAAATAAACTATATTACAAAATGGTTAAAAAATTAAGAAGGTAATGTTATTTTAAAGCGTTTAAAGTGTAGTCTTGTTTAACACAATGTAAGTTAACTTAGGCTAATAATCCTCTGAAACGAGTTTGCAGCAGAAGGTACGAACAGAGTGAAATATTATTTCTTAAATGAGTAAACTGCTTTTAATAAATGCGACTGAAAACGTAATTGATAAGACAGTTGAAAGCAATAGAGTCAAAACATTAATGCCACGATTTTAATAAGCATAAATAGGAACAGGTACAAATGTGTAGGTCGGTAGAGTCCATACGTAAATAATTTACGTTTTTGTGCTGTCAGTGTCAATACGTAAATATTTTACGTTTTAGTGCTGTAAATACGTCAGTATTATACGTTTCTGAGTGTACAAAACGTAAGTAAATGTACGTGTGGTAGAACTACACTTTACGTAAAATACACACGTATTCTCATGAGATCACGTTGACCTGAGGACTGGTGTGATATGTTCATATTTTCTGGTTCTGCTCAGAATCCTGGCGGCAGCGTTCTGTATGAGCTGCAACTGTCTTATGATCTTTTTGGGAAGGCCAGTGAGGAGTCCATTACATTAATCCACCCTGCTGGTGATAAAAGCATGCACAAGTTTTGACTTGAAACAAAGCATCTAATTCTTGCAATATTTTTCAGGTGATAGTATGCCGATTTAGTTATTGCTTGACATGACTATAAACTAAGGTCTGAAACTATTGACTACTGAAACTAAGGAAACTAAGGTCAAACACAAACCCAAGGTTCCTTGCTGTCCTGATTGGTGTTAGTATTGTAGACCCCAGTTGCACAGTGATGTTGAGGTCAACTGAAGGGTTTGTAGGAATTACAAGAAGTTTCTCTTCAGAAGGTTTAGCTGTAAATGAAGCTCCTTCGCCCAGCTACAGATGTCTGAAAGGCAAGCGGAGATATGAGCTGAGACAGCCAAATCATCAGGCTGAAATAACATATATAGATCTGCATATCATCTGCATAGCATTGGAAGTGTTGTGAACTTGTTCTTCTAAAGTGTAGGAAACTCAGAAGCGAAGACCAGGAGACTTGGTTGTATCTTCAGCAGGATTCTTTATTGAGAAACACGAGCTGTTGGTAGCTGCAGTCATCAAGTCAAGTCTGAGGGAATCTTACATTGTAGTTTATATACATTTCAAGGGGGTGGGATTAATTACATAGTGGTGGCATGTAAATGAAGTACAGGAGTCAGCCCATTTCCCCATTCCCGATCTCATCAGTATAACAGTCTCATTTACATATCTTGATGATAATCCAATCAGCCTAACTATTCAACGACTGAGCCAGGGGCTCCAAGAGCCATTAAAGACAAAGAGTCTCAGTCATCTGATTCATTTAACTTACAATAGAGAGAACAGGACTGGCAGGACTCTCATGCTTAACAGGTGATATCATCATCATCATAACCTTAAAATGTAAAACACAATGTACATAACTTTCTCAGTTTATATTCTATTGTATTGGAACCTAAATTAAACATTTAACACATTTGTAATACAACAGAAGGAAAAGCTGTGCCTTTATGATCAGTCCCAGTGAAGGTGAGAAAAGAAGAGGAGCAAGCATTGGACCTCGAGGCACACCAGTGACTATCTAATGCAGTGACTCCACACTGTAAAATTTACTCTTGTGTTAATGCCACTTTTGACTCTTCAGTTAAGGTAACTCAAAACCGATTGCCTTAAACCATTTAAAAACTAATATTTATGAATACTGTGAACTTATTCCAGTTGAGTCCACATAAAGAGAATAATTCTTAATATTAAATTGAACTACATACTTGCTTCGTGTAGCCAAAACTTATATTGAATAAAATGTAAATTAAATTGAATAAAACGGCTAAAATCAAAATCAGTCAATTAACTCTCTCTTTATTTAACAGGTAGCTAGCAATAGCACAAGCACACCAGCACGTACCAACCCATTAGCAAGAGATAAACAACAACCATTGTTTTTTTTAAATAAACCCACATATATAGTGGTTCTAATATTATTTTGTCCTGACAATGGTAGACCCCAAAACTTAGAAATATCAGAAACCCTTTTAAATTCCAACATAACAGAACATTGAACACTAACAGATTACCCCATATTAATTTTGAGCAAACACACATATAATAACACTTAATTTGAACATTTAGCTACTATCCTTTAACAGTCGGAAGCAAAGCATGCTGGGAACTAGAAATCAGAACTAAAAACTCATTCAGTTTGAGTTCTACATAATATTATCTGTCATTGAGTTCACATAAGATTTTCTGTTAAGTACAATGAACTTTAAGTAATATTTGAATAAAATAAACATTTCATTTAGTAAATTTGACTGTTAGGTTTTACAGTGAAAACTTTACAGTAAAAATCTGCCTGTGAGGTAAGGCTGAAGTCACTGAATTACTGTGCCTGTGATGCCAAGGGTCGACAAGAGGATCTGATGGGTCTGTTTGAAGACTAATGAAGCAGGCGTGTGTGATGGGAGTTAGACAATCAGTCGTCGTCAACTCCCGGCAGCTTCCCATCTCTCCCTTTTTTTTTCTTCTCTTACATTCATACACTAGCCCTCATGGCTCATCACAGTAGATATTCTCTCACTCTCTTTCAGTCTCTCCATCCAGCGGAGAAGAGGGAAGATGATTCCAGCCCACATCTATCTCCATTAGCGTAATGGCGTAAAGCAGCTTAGACAACTACACCCCTCCGCACCCTACCCTTCTGACAGGATCACATTTCTCTCACCACTGTTTTTCCAGGTGGAGGGAGAGAAGGAGGGAGGGGGAGAGAGAACGAGGGATGATTTAGACCCTGGCAAAAAAGAGTCATCCATCCTCAGCTTCCTGTCTGCATTCCTATGCCACAACCCACAGGGGAGCCGCGCCTAAAAAAGACCAACTTCACTTAGAGCAACTGAAATAGCGTGTTTGCATCTCCTGTCCCGTTTAAGTACCTCTAAACCCGCCGGTTCGGCCTCTGGAGGGGCTTCACAGGCATAGACCCTTACTTTTCCCATCATCAGGAACCTTCTCTGCGCATAAGCCACCTGCAGTCTGCATTTTCCCAACATGCTTTCCAGTTCACCCCATTAAACCTATCTAAACCTAGGGGACTCGTTTTAGCATGTCTTGTTCTCAGGGGTCCCCCTTCCTGATCCCCAACTGGACAACCCCGGGGAACCAGAACAGGACGTGACATGTCAAAGTCAGGCTGTCAGGGCAAAGGTCAGGAAGCAATTATGGGTGGTTAGAGGTGGTGGGATGTCAAAGACTAGACCGGCTTTGAGTTTTTGAGTGGCTCGGCATGAAGGGTGGATCACTGTTAAGGCGTTCCATAATCCCGCCAGCAGCATTTCGATTAAAGCTCAGCACTTTGAGCTCCAGTCAGTGATTTATAAATCGGAAAAATCAGTGAGTTAGTTTAATTACATGTTATATTGGTGATTCAGAAGGGCAAATGTCAAATTTAAATAATGCTAGTTTGTATTTAATTTTCCCACGTGAATTGATTGACAAGAGTGTTAGAGAAACACTGTTTTTCACTCATTTTGATGCAGCAATTGTGCACTTTTCCAGGGGGGGAATGTTTTCCAAACCCGTCTCCAGGGGGGGAATGTTAATGTCCTTCTCATTACAAGAGAATTCATATGAATATGATTATGAAATAGCTCAGATTGCATAAAAACAGGCCAGCATGTGTGCATTTAAAATGACAGGGGATAAAAACTCAGTTCTGTGAGTTCCATGACTAACAAAGACTGTAACCATGGCATCATAAGGGAATAATGTTGAAAACCCTTTGAACTCTGTGAATGGACATTTTATTTATATCCTTCAATAGAGGCAAGGCAAGAAGACGAATCAATGATGTATTTGTGCCACATGCTTTTAATACGTTATTTGCAGCACAAAATTGAAAAAATACTTCAAACATTCCCCCAGTCTTCTATTGCTTGGACACACGGGCCCTCACAGCATTGGTTGAGCCAGTGTTATGTCCGGTCAGCATGCTCAAACAAACAGCTTTCACTCACTGCTATGTGTACAACATAATCCCTCTCATCCACTGGCTCTGTTAAGATCATGATTATTGCTGATTATTGTAAACCTGAAGCACAGAAGAATTACAGTCAGCAAAGTACAGTACAGAGTAATATTTACACTACCCTTCAAATATTTTTATGTTTTTGAAAGTCTTATGCTCACCAAGGCTGCATTTATTTGATAATATTATGAATATTATAATAATATTGTTAATATTGTGAAATACTTGACTACTATTTAGAATAACTGCTTTCTACATGAATATATTTTAAATGCAATTTATTCCTCTGATGACAAACTGAATTTTAAGCTACACGAGTGTCACGTGATTTTTCAGAAATCATTCTAATATGACGACCAACCCCCCACCTCACCCCCAGGATTCTTTGATGAATAAAACATCCAATATACATAGATTTTTTATTTGAAATGGACTTTATCTATTTATACTTTTTTTAAGTGTAAGTAAAAGTCTTTACTGTGACTTTGGATCAATGTAATGCATTTCACAATCATTTACAAAAAAATCCTTCAGTCTTATCATCATAAATGGGGTTGACTATAAATCTAATTACAGAGCATTTCCAAGACAACATTTCCATTGCAAGATAAACCTGAAGGACTGAGAGAATGAAACCCATAGAAAAATTTCTATATAATCTGGATAAATATGGTAGTTCAGACATCAGACCGGAGGCCAGAAGACACGCTCTCAAACACACAAACAGAGGATTTCCAGAGCATTTGCATCCACTAGAGCATAATGGCTGAGTGGAATTGGTGTGCTCCCTAAAGGTTACATCAGCTTTGATGAGCGTCAGTGAAGCAGGCAGCACTTTCAGACAACCAACTCTTCACTTGGAAACTTCTGAAACATCTATAGATTTGAATCTATTGACATCATGGCTCACTACAGTATGTCTTATCCAGTTCATGTGCCTGAATGCTGCGTTCAGAAGTCAGATGAAACACAAAGAACATGATTGATGCAGCTTGAAAGGGGCTCTTGTAAGAATAGGGAAACAGCCATTCATATTGTTATTATTTGTTTGACTGTATGAACAGTAACTTAATGCATATGTCCATAAAAATTGGTCCACTAATTGGTCTGTTGATATTTAGACAGTGCATTAACATAGAAGTTTGTTTGCCTAATGGTTTGATTACAGACGTGAACTCTCCAGAGAATGACTTTCAGGAGTAATTCATCTATAGAAGGCATCCCTATCAAAGCATCTGATACCAGCTTTTCCAAGCTGCAATGTTCACTCTTTGTTAGAATGGAAAGAGGAGGACAAGGAAGAATAGCGTAATGAGATCGGGTGTTATTGGGGGAAGGAAGGGAGGAAGGAAGAGGAAAAGAACAGTGTCAGATGAACTGATATGTTACGCTTGTGACCACCACTTTAGCCCTGATACTGTGTGCTGTGTGCTCTCTCTGGCCTCCGACTGACCTCAACATCAGTATCTTCAAAAGCTGAGAATAGCCTCCTCTTCTCTTCGACTTCCTCAATGAGAAATCAGAAAAAAGGTCTCAACGTAGTTGTCCAGAAGTTCTAATTGTCTTCATTAGGATAGAGAGATGTTAGACACCACAGTACCATTGCCACTTTAAATAAAATGCTAACATTATTTAAAACTGGCTTACCATCACTGTCAGACTAATGGCATATAGGACCAGAAAGGAAAAAAAGTCACACTGTGTTAAAATATTGAGCTTGACAATACTGACTGCAAGAGAAAAAAATCACAAAATAATCAGTATTTTCCCAGACAGTGCATTGAGCATTTTAGAATAAATTATATATTTTGTATGCATGTTGTGAGGTTGTGTCTGGAGTGTAACATGTTCCACATTTAAATCATTCGTCATGACGCAATTATGGCCAAGTGGTCATACCAATCTTGCACTCATTATTCCCTGCCTGTAATTCAATAAATTACTATGTGGCAGGTATTAGCAATATTATTAAATGTTATTTTGCATGTGAAAATAGCCAAATGGAAGGAGCAACCAAGGAGGAGATTGTTAAAATTGCTCTGGTCAATTGGTTTGGGATATTGCTCAAGTGCGGGATGTGAATGGTCACAATGTCCACCGAATTATTTCAAAGCACAGTGAGACCACAACCATGCAGAATGTAAAGTACTGTGGCTGTTCAAGGACATAAACATTTTGACTGGAGGATGAAAATCACCTGAATGTGGGACCACCTTAAAACAGCTTCTAATGGCCTGGATGAGACTTCCAGCCTCCTATTTCATCTTAAACTGTAAGCCAATCGCTATAAAAGGGTGGATTGAGGTTGTGTTGCATTAAAGAAACCGGTAACACTTGAGAATACTGTTCCGTCATTAATGAAGAACGACACAGGAACAAATGAGTATGCACTATTAACATTCTTGTAGTTACTAGAATGTTAATAGTGCATTACTCATTTGGTCCTGACGGAACAGTATAAAGTCTGCTGGACACAATTTAGCCAGGTATGGAGGCTGTTTTCAGATCAAATGTGTATTTTCCAACATGATAATGATCTCAAAAACACTAAATAATGAAACAATCTGAAACAATTCTGGTGTCACTGTGAAAAAAAAAAACTGTGACAAAAACAGGAAGAAAACACAGGAAATGGTGATAACAAACAAAAAGTCCTTGAAATCGAACCAAAAAATGTCTTTTATTTGTGAAATTTGTCAGATAAATACCTTAAACAAGTGTAGTGGTTTGTTCTTCCTTCATATTATTATTATTTTTTTAAATATATAAAATATTTTCCTCATATGTTGATTTGTAAACTTTTAGGGTCATTAAAAACAAATATCACCTCTGCTCTAGATCTCTCTCTTGCAATTTTGCAAGATATTCTATAATATAAAAACAAATTAAATGAATGCCATTAAAACTTATTTCTTGAATAATAATATGTTTATATAAATAAATATCAAAATATAACCAAATGAAACTACCAAACAGATTCTAGCAATGTTCATCATTTGTCATTTCCTTCTTTTTAATTCTATCATTATATCATAACATCATACATTATAGGTAACACACACAGTTTTGTTGTGTTGTGCTTTGGAATAACCTGTTCAAGTCATGTGACTGATTGTGTGTGGTGTGTAATGGTGTGTAAAACTTTGGCAGAAAGGGTACGTGTTCTGTTCCACCAGCAGGGGGTACGGAGACCACAGGCACGAACACACACACGCTGAGACCACACACACACACACACACACACACACACACACATGCATATTTGCACAGATAAACAAACACACATGCACATGGGCTAAGAAAATCACTCAAAGAAAAGTCACAAAATAAATGAATAAAATTAAAGAATAGAAATAAATAAAAGAAAATATATATATACAAGATTGATATACAGTGTATATCAGCTGTTCAAACATGATGAGTGTGACCTTTAGCCCTCACAAATTCTCACTTCATCTCTCACTACGCCTTTGACCTGACCTCTCACCTTTCATATTACGTGTGTCACAGGGGTCATGAGGTTTATAAAGACACATTTCCCTTTGACAATCACACATAAACACAAACAAACAGTAGGTCATTAGTTTTCTTTATACATTGATTTAAAATTGATAACCTTTTCACTGCTAATATTTTGGACCACAATCCCATTCTGTGTGAATGTGTGAAATACCAGATTCAAACATCTGACCTTTCCTGTCCATAAACACAGTCAGATACACAGACCTTCCACAGATGGTAAACAGAATCCCATCCTGTATATTATCTTGACATATTTGCGTTAAAGGTTCAGTTTGCTGATTCTCTATCAGACTAATCATAAATAATGCAGTTGAAAAGTTTATGCTCCATTGTAAAGGGGTCAGCCTGTTTGATGTTGCATATCAATGACCTGGAGGGACTGCAAAAATATACCCTAAAAAAAGTTCTTCAGTGCTTGCATGTGAGTGTGTGATTATATCTGTGTCTGCATATTCTTCTTATGGCTCAGATTGGGAGTAAATGGTCCGGAACACAATAGAAATGACCGATTCAAAGAATTACTAGGCTACATGTCATGCGTGAACTTTCAGGAATAAGATATCATGAGCTCTGCATTAAAAACCTTTATGTCATCAAACAGTGGCTGAATGATTAGTATGGATTGTAGCAATATGATGAACTGATATAATTCTAGAAAAGGCAGTAATCATTTGCCTGACTTGAGACTCAAAAGCTCTGAAATCTGTTACTAATATTTATGACTGTTAACTTCTCCTACAGAGGTTCTCAACTGGTTCTGATTCAAGACTCAGGATTTTTCACTGGATATCAAGTGGCAACCCAACGCAATAGTAAACGTGACTATTTAGCGTAATGTCTAAGAGGTCATACCAGGGGCATTTGCTGTATTAAATTTTTTTAAGAAAACCAAGTTACATCAAAGTGTCATCAAGTTTATGCATCTTTAAACAACTTATACATTGCATCAGCAATAACTAATAATTCACAACATAACTGTTGTCCAGCTGCTGTTATGATCAATATTCACTTTCTGTTTGGCCATTATTAGCCATCAAAACCTTATGGTTGCAGAAATGGAGGTGCAGCTTTATTTTATTTGTTAGAAAAAGTTTTACTAACAGATCATTTTGTGTTTCATGTCATTTCAAGTTTATTGTGATTCAGACATAATGAAAAGTGATGATGTCTAAGTGGGTGAGTTGTTTCCTTAGTAATTAGTCAGTCCATTTTCACCCATCACCCATTTCAGGAAATTTTGAGCACCTGAACATCACCCCCCCAAACACACCATGTTTTAGGATGAGAACGCAATGATTCTCAACCGAGGTGGTCAGAAATGTGGCTTGATCAGCGTAAATAAGAGCAAACCACATGTACAGCTAAAAATACCACTGGTGCCATGATTTTCATTATTGTACCATCTGTGTAAACCACTTTATTTTGCATGGCAAAGCACAAGAGACACAGGATCTGTAATCAATCGAGTGACTGGATGAACTTGTGTTTGTGTGTGTGTGAGAGAGAGAGAGAGAGAGAGAGAGAGAGAGAGAGAGAGAGAGAGAGAGAGAGAGAGAGAGAGAGAGAGAGAGAGAGAGAGAGAGAGGAAGCTAAGTGAGACATAAAGAGAGGACACTTGTTAAGATTTAGATGTGCCGAAGAACACATGGAAAACAATGATGAGGTTCATCATTTACCAAATTCCTCCTCTGCACCTTTCAATCTGTTTTCCTTCTATCCTTCTCTTTTTCAGATATGGAGCCTAGAAAATGACAGCATGATAAATAGTTAAAATAAAATAGATAATGCATGTGCTTTTAAGATACTCTCTCACTCTCCAACAGCTTGGCTGGACTCCACTCAGACACACATGTAGTTTGTGAAAGAAAGCATATTCATCAAGTTTAAATCCCTTTCTTTTTTTTAGTAACCAATCGCAGGTGAGGTTCTCTCTTATGTGGCGGGTATAAACACTCACATGCACATTTTTCTGTCTCTCCAACTAAAAGCAACATTCCTCTTGCACACATAACAAGTGTTCACAGTTCACACCAAGTATATTTACATGCACAGACACAAACGAGTTTTGCCCTGGTATCCACCCACTCACGATTTATTCAAAAACCAAGACATTGACAATGAAACAAAGCTAGTTCCAATTTATAGAAATGAGCATTGATGTAGACGACAGCATCCAATAGGACTCCATGACTGTGACCGTCCCTCTAAAAGAGTTAGTGCAGTTAAGGCATGTCTATAAGCAACCAACAGCACAAGCTCCGGTGATTTATTCACCATCAGTGAATGCTCTCACTCATCGCATTGGCACTGAGCCATAATGCAGGATGGGACATGGCCACTATATTTTGCTGCTGGAGACCCCATTGTGTTGCAGGTTTGCAATAACTGACAAAGCGAATGGGATCATGGAGTCGGCATGCTTTAGATCCGTCTGTCATATGGATGGAATCAAAGAGGCATAGCTTTCCGGGTGAGAACACTCCACATCTGTAATGTGGATTATTTGTAACAGGCAGCAATGGAAACATTGGAAGCATTTTTGTCCAGCCTGGAGAGTATTCATCTTTAGCTCTTTGTGCTGGAAGTGTTAAACATTAAGACATTCTGTTGTACATATAGCAATAACATGTTGCTTTACAGTGTCAGCTGATTGTTTAATATAACCTGTTCCTTCCCCCATCTAAATATAGTAACGCTAGGGAATGCTCAGCAGATTCATTAACCTGGGGGAAGCACAAACTGCATTTTATGAACTAGAATGATGAACAAGAACGTACAATCAGATGACGCCACAAGTTCTCTTGCAACCCAGAAGTGTGCATGTGCTGCATTCATTTAGCACTGGCAACACTCCCATATGCACAGCTTTTTGGTGCTTTGACACTTTAAATGTTTGTACGCGATCCATATCTGTCATGAGAACAGACCGTTGGCTTGAAAAGACCTGCGTGCACCCATTTACAAAATCAATATGTGCATAACAACAATGAAAAGAGTATTTTTATATTTGCAAGACAGTCCATCGAGTAATTGCCAATCTGCTAACACTCCTTCAAGTTTTATTGAGTTCTCTCCAATAATGCCAATTAAAATCTTCTGTTTTATTGTTTCTGCTGTCAATTAACTCTGTGCTACCAGCATGAAACAATGACTGTTTGAAAACTATTAATAAATGTATGATTTCCATCTGATGTTTCACCCTATGGTTCTAGATCAATTGGACCATCCAGATGTGAAAGAATCCTATTTTTTCTTGCAAGGTTTAACACATATGTTGGCTAAATGAGTTTTGAATTTAGCTTTTTTATTTTATTTTATATCATGATAAAGCAGGTAAATTGATACCAGAGCCATGACAGATGGCTGACTTCTATATTCATACCGTTATGTCACCGTGTATCTATATTTACTGACAGAGATCAAATGTAACGACCGTGCACTATTTTCAGTTTAGGCATGCGGTGCATGTAATCTGCGTAATGAGAGTAATAGGTTTCCATCTGGACATACTTAGGGGAGAGAGGTTTTTTGTTGTTGAAGATACAAGACAGCAATGGAGGGTATAGATAATAGCTACATCATTAAATATAAAGCAGGGTAATATAAAATACTGTCTATTCTGAATGCAATAACTCATCAGTGATAATACCAGACCCCTTTAACCTGTGTGCTATTGCCAAAACAGAATAGATAAAAGAGCCAGAAGAAACCAAGACAATAAATGTGTTCAAATAAAAACTGTGCATTATCAGTATTACATTGTTAATTTATGTCACTGACTCTAAGGAACATCAATATCCTGGCAGATTTAATTTTATCCTGATGTCTTAATTTCAGAGAGTGAATTGAAGTGTGTGTGTGTGTGTGTGTGGTTAAAGGGGTGGTGGTGGTCGCCTTCGACAATGTAGGATGTGGATTTATTGATACATTTACAGATCGATGAAGAACTGCTTCCGACTTGCTACATGATCTCAGTGATACCAGATCTTTTGTAACTTACACTTAAGACTTCAAAACATCTACTACCATGATGTTGGACTGGAATACAAACTGCTTAGCTAAAGACTGTCATTGTCACATGCAATTATATTTTGCATCACCTCACTGGTTGTCCATAGTTGAGTAACTCACCAAAAGTGATGTTACTAACTTAAAGATGAACCAAAGCAATTAGAATAATTCTGTGTTCATTAAATAATAATTCATGTCATTTCCTACAGTTCAATTTATGAAGCACCAGTCTAAGTAAATGCAGACTCCGAAGTTCATCAGCTGTTTCATTATGTTTAGTTATATATAAATGATGTTTTCTAGAGGTATTATAAATTGATCTGTTCAAATATATAAATATTTAAATGAATATATTGGCTACATTATGCCACTCTAATTGAGATCCTCATTGTTTTTGTGCCAGATAAAAACTTGCTCTGACTGATAAAAAGTATTTTACTAATCACTGATAAACAGATATTTGGAGTCCTCAATTACTCCACAGTAAAATAGATGGTCAGTTCTTGAATCCTCATCCCAGTGTCATTTGATCTTTAAATGTCAGTTGATGCCAGTCAGCAGTCTCTGTGACTCTGACTATTGGAAGATCACTTTAAGAAAGGTCCTGCTCGGCTTTAATGGATTGGTAAGATGATGTTACAGGTCTAGGTTACCTTTAAATCTTATATCAGCACAACAGATCATCACTCCTCACTCTCAGCACTTTCTGTCAGGGGGTGAAAACATGATTTGTGCATAGATATTTTTTTGTAGACCAGAATGCCATAGGTCTTTCTCAGAGAAAGTATTGGAGAGCAGGAGCAGGTTTGCTAATTTGGGATTAAATCAAGCCATATTACACAGTAGGAAAATTTGCACAAATTTTATGAATGAGCAGAAACTTCTCAAAATAAATTTACTTGAGTTAGGTTTATTGTATACCCCATTGGCAAATTGTTTTATCATCTCGTTTTAAAGGGCCCCTATTATGGATTTTTTGAAAATGACCTTTCATGTAGTGTGTAACATAGCTCTAGGTGAATGAAAATATCCTGCAAAGTTTTAAATCTGAAAGTGCACAGTATATTAAGTTAATGGGCCCTATTTTAACGATCTAAAACGCAAGTGTCAAGTGCAAAGCGCAACTTTGTGGGCGGATCTCGGTGCTGTTGCTATTTAACCGCGGCGGGATAAATGACTCTTGCACTCGACGTAAATCTAAAAGGGGTTGGTCTGAAGTAGCTAGCTTCATTACTACAATAAGAGCGTCATATCACATTCCCTTTAAGAGCATGATGAACGAGGTGCACTTGTTCCATGGCGCAATACTGTTATAACGGCACGCTTCAGAATCGGTCCACAGCCGAGGAGATCGATGTTCTCGCCAGGGCCGTAAAAAAAAGACAAGTGACAATGGGGATGGGACAAACCCACCCAAATTAGCTTCGGTTAAACATGCATATAATTATTTGCGTAAATGTGCTTTATGCCTATTTTTCCCATCGTCATGGACACAACAATGATTTCCCTCCTGTTTGAATAGTTTTCCTTACAATAATGTATCATTTGAACAAGCGCAAGCGCGCTTAAAATAGCATCTGAATGTACGCGCAACGCGCCACTGACTTTAGACTAGTTTTTTTCTGGTCAGTGGGCAATTGTTTTCTGGAACTGCAAAATAGCACCAGGGATTGTTTGCGCCGGAACAAGCCTCCTTTTTTTGCGCTGAACCGCCCAGGGAGCGCAAGTTCATTCCCTAGTTTGCCGGCGTGCGTCTGTGGAGGGAAAAGTCCGCTTTGCATGGGTGAATGATATATAAAATCGGAATGATACATGCGTCGGTGTACAAAGTCAATTGCGCTGGGTGCAAGATAGGGCCATTGTCTTTCAAAAGTAAGAGTCGACTCTGAATCAGTTAAATGAATCGTTTTTCAAACGAGTCATAAGCCGTTTCGTCGTGACGTCAAGACGAAACATTAGTAAATTGCCCGCCCACGCACGCGCAGACACCAGGGAAAACTTGAACCTCTAACCGGCAACTGATTCCTGTGGATACTGGACATTAGTAAATTGCGCCGTTCATGTCGAGAAGACGGCGCAGTGCTCTATAATGTGAAGGTAAAGCCAGTTTATTGCAGGATTCGTAAACCGCTTGCTCTTGAAAGATGGTGTTCAAAAAACGTAGTTTTGAGTTTGATATTGTGTAGGTCTCCTGCTAACTGGCTAACTCACATTATTACTGTCTTACTGAAATACTTTTGTTGATCAGCTGTGGGCCACTATTACCCAAAACTGTGTCTATTAATGCAGATGGTCTGTCATTCACACTACTTTGAGGAAAGATTTGTTTTACCAACGTTTATGTTACATCAGATCATTCACTCTAGAGCTCGGCTAATGTACATTGCATATACATGCACTGGTGAGATACATGATACAGTTTCCACGTATTCACCGCAATAAATTAGAAAAATACTCGGTAAATAATTGAGTACAAGTAAAATAATCGGTTTGTTGATAGACATGCACTTGTTAATGCTGATGGTGAGGAATTGCAATTGCAACATTTCATAATGTAACGTTACCTCAAACTGAGTACCGGTAGTGTATCACTGAGAAATGTCCTGTTCGAGTCGTCCTTGCGATGGAGGTCCGGGTTGAATAATGAGCTCTTCCAGTCTTCCAGTTCTTCTCTTTTCCTCATCGGACTCGCGCTCGCATTGATATGGTCAAATCGACGTGGTTGTTCGTTACTGTGTTTAGTTGAGATGGTCCTCACTGCAGAACACAAAATCCAGGGGGAGGAGTTGGATCCAGATCCAACTTACCCATCTCTGCCCCCTGGTCCCTAACCCCAACCCTAATCCTACCCATCTCCACCCCCTGATCCCTAAACCCACCCCTAATCCTACCCATCTCCACCCCTTAGATCTGGATCCAACTCCACCCCCTGGATCTCGTGTACCGCAATGAGGCCCTACTGGTTTAGTTTACAGTGTAGGAAGCCTCAGGACAAGCAGAGCTGACGTTGTTATGGTAATGGGCATTTTTGTTTTCAACACACGCGCTGTATATACGGTACGCCAATCAGAGCAGAGTAGATCGTGGAAAGGAGGGATTTAGAGTGATTGATTCATGATGGATTCATCCGAAGAGTTGTTTGAGAATCATTGAAAATGTGATGATGTGCAAATGTATATTATGAGGAAATTAAAGTTTTTTTTTAATTTTTTTTTTTACTTTTTTTAAAAAACTTTGATGCATGTAAACATGTTGTAGGTCGGAGATTCCACAAAAACATTAGGACACTGTAAAATAGCATAATAGGGGCCCTTTAAGCATAAATGTAATTTTTTTTGAAAGGTAAAAAAACAAAAACAATAATTATTTGCCAATAAGGTGAGACAAATGTCTTATTATTACTACACAATTTTACTTAAAGATGATTGGTTAATTATTAAGAAAATGATTTTTTGCAGTGCACCAACCTGCTTCTATAAAAGCACTCAGTCACATATACACGGACATTTCAGAGCCATATTTACAACACATGTATTTTCCATAGTATTTTCTCATAAACATCGAACAGGTGGAAAACATATCTGAAGAATGGAGGTGAAAAGGAAAAAACAGTAAAAACCTCTCATCCCTGGAATTTAACCGTCTATGGCCTTATCACGCCTCATATGTCCCACCATCGGTGACTCACTGGCTGCAGTCGCCCTCCTGTGGCGTCTGTTTAATTACACCAGTCCCGTGACGTCACACCCATTACACTCATTCATTCAAAGTATTCTTTTCTTTGCATTTTTTTATTTAAAGAGCTTCGTTTGCTAATACATTTTACTCTATCATCAAAGAAGTTAATAATTAAAATACAGTGCAATAAAGAGATAAAGAGTATAAAGAGATATTACGTTCATGTGGATAAATGATTTATGCATATGCACGTAGATAGCTGCATATAGATGAAGGCAAAGCGATATGTAAATATTATGAGTCTAAATGCGATCAGATCAAAAGTGCTCGTCCACTCTTCTGCTTTCTGTTGGAGATAAAGAGAAATACATCCTTCGAGAGAGAGAGAGAGAGAGAGAGAGAGAGAGAGAGAGAGGTGCTGATGGGGGGAGTTGGCAAAGCCCTCGTGCCCCCCTCAAATCTGCGTGCACGACTCTCTCCTCCGCAGTGCACTGCTGGACAGCGCCGAGTGCGGAGTACAGGACAGGACAGGACCATTCGCGCGCATCACCGAGGGCACGCGCTTTCGTACAGTCCTAAGGTCCCAAACACCATCCATGCACGAGAGCAGCAGCCACATGGAGCTAAAATGAACAGTCGGACGGCTGATCTTCACTTCACGACTCACACTTACAGATTTACAGTTTGAGAGGGAAGGGACATCTCAGATATGGACACCTTGGTGTGGATCTTGATTTGTGGAGCGGTAAGTGTTGGCATTAGTTTAGATCAGACCGCACAAGAGCACAAGTGCGCGCAGTGATCCGCCGCTGGATGAAATATGTAGGTTAATTGACATCAGGTGATCACCGCTTCAGCTTGCGTGATGCTCCGGTTGTCGTGATGCGAATTCAGCGGAACTTGTTTTCGGTCTGTGGTAGTAGTGATGACTAATCTCAGCTGCCCGGTTTCTGGAGAACAGGTGTCAAGCTTCCCTATTCTAGTCGTTTAAAATTAATCTGCGTGTAAGTGTGTTTATTGGGTGGCAGAAAAACAGGCTAGAATCAGTGCATATAAGAAATGTGCGCACGACTGTAAACAAACTTTCATGCCAAGTTGGTTATGAGTTTGACGAATTCTACCGGCTTTATTTAATATTTGCCACATAAAGCCAATAGCTTATTTATAGCTTTATTATGGAGTATGCGTTTGTATTTACAGTATTGTAATGACTTACTAAAGGAGGGAGGGTCGGGGGGTGATGTTTTTAAAGAAATTCCTGCAGGTCGCCCCCCGAATTTTAAAGATTTTTGGAAAAACTTAAGTTTTTGTGTGATATTTGCAGTAATTAAATCTGTAATAAAGTATACCATGTTACGTAGGTTAACAATCGGAAATTGTAAAAACAATTTCTGTTCGAGAGCGCCAGGTGAAAGTAGGCCTACAGTCCATGTCCAACTTGTTATTTAACTTTTGTATAGGCCTACTTAAACGTTTGAAAAAAAATAGTTGAACCATATTTATACCTATAAAAGCCGGCTACCCATTTTATTTATTTATTCTTTTACCTATATAATAATAATTAAAAAAAAAGATTTTCCACCCCATCCCCCATAATTCGTACCTTGCCTGTTTAGACATCATATGGGCAACAATATGCAAATTCAAAACAATCCTTCAAAAATAAAAAGAATCAATGTAACCATTGCTTCAGCCAAATTGCATAATAATTGTTAGGCTATCAACGTTATAAGATTTCAGAATCATCAATTTAATATTTTCTTTTTTTGACGATGATGGTGCTGGCAAATATACCTTCCTGTGGTATTTTTGGTGTAAACCTAATTTGGTACATTTTTGTAAGGGATATGCCCTTATGCTCAGGGAAAAAACTCAAAAGTGCGCAAGCATGTGACCCTCATGGTCCCCTACCAAGCGCCCTACGTGACCCTCACCACCTCCAGTCTCGTGTAACACGGTCCAAATCAGTTTAAACATGCACACGCTCTTGACTAAACACAATTACACCGTGACCTCTTTTCAGTGATCTGATTTGCAAAATGGCAAACGGAGCTGGCAATTGAGTTTGATCCAGGTGCACAGAGTCAGTAAAGGATCTCCACCGACACATGAACCAGCAGCGCTCCCTCTGGAGTGCCATTTTACAGCTGCGCGAAGGCACTAGTGCGCTTCACAAGAGATCTGACGGGGACACAAGCCGCCTAATCAGTGGTGAAAAAGGCGATGGCTTGTCAAGGCTTGATGTTTCACGGTATTAAAGCTCAGTCTCATCTCCTGGCTGGTGCATAGCAGTGCTTTACGGACAGGTGCAGATCAGTGAATTGCACAGTAATGACAGACCCTTGCAAACACATTTACTTAGCTACAGTATGTAAGTAAGGGCAAAACCATAGACTTTCTTTAACATATTACTTGATTTTCCAATTGATAACATTACTGGATTTGACCTCAGGGAGATTTATAGATTTAGCAGATTAATTTAGTCCCCAAACTATAGCTAAGTAAAGCCGCATACTCTTTCGTTAGATGTGTTAAGCATTGGGCATGCTCCATACTGGGGAGTCCATTAAAGCCTGCCAAGTTAACTCATTGGCACGCTTACTCAAGCGAATGCAAATTGAGAGAAAAAAGAAAGGATGACAGCCAGGGTTGATGAAGAGAGAGAGAGAGAGAGAGAGAGAGAGAGAGAGAGAGAGTAAATGAGGGGGTGAGTTGGCTGCTGTACCAGTGCATCTGTTTCTGAATGAGAGTGAGAGAGGATGTGGATGAGGGGAGGAGGAGGGTGGAAAGAGGAGTCTTAAAGGGCAAAGAGAGTGTGTGAGAGAGGGGCTAGGAAGGTAGATAAGATTAGGAACAAGAGGCGACGTTTTAATGAAAACGGGCAGAAGATCAGAGAGGTTTTCCCTCTTTACTTTGATTGTGGGGGGTCTAGATGATGGCGACCTATCTAAATTGTGTGTAATTGTTACAACTTGTAATGTGCTATGGTTTCTATTAAAGAATGTTTGCATCTGTGTGTGTGTGTGTGTGAGAGAGAGAGAGAGAGAGTATGCTAATTCATTAATGAATGGAAGGAGAAAAATGTGCTGTGAGTTTAATTACCCTGTTATGTGTGTGTGCATGCTTGTTTGTGAGTGTGTCTTTGAAACACTCTGGAATCCACAGGTTAATGAATGAATCTGTGCTGCTTTTCACAGCCATATTAAAGATAAACGCTTCAACAAAGCCCACTTATTCCTCAATAGAGCACAACAGTGGGGTCCCAGAAGTAAAAATGCCATTCATTTACACCACTGAGAAATAGATTTGAATGATATTGCATAAACCATTAAAAAAACTTTCAAAACAAAGCATGAGCTCAAAGATTGTTACGATATTATATATGTTTCTATGACAGTCACAAGCCATGGATGGGACAAATAGGAAAAATTACATACTAAATAATTATAACTAAGAAAAAAATACACACACACACGTATGTATAAATATCTGTATATATATATATATATAGAGCGAGAGAGAGAGAATGCACTTTATTGTCACATATTTAGGAAATTTGTCTTGGATTCAGAAACTCTGTCATCTAGACACAAACATAAACCACACAATTCAACAATCTATAGTCTTACTGATGTAAGACTTTTAAAGCATTTGTGTAATGTTTCGACCTACACATTGGAATTTATACATGCACACGGCCATTTTGGATTCAACTACTGTAGATTCACAACACTAAATGGGATGAGTAGTTATTTCCCTCGTCAATAACTAACTTTAGGCTAATTTTGTAAAAAAAAAAAAAAAAAATTATGGTTTTTAATGTGATTCATCTCTGGTTGGTGTGGTTCATGGCTTAGGACACTTTATTGAATAAATTGAAGAATTCCTATGGAGAAAATTAATAGGGAAAAACGCTTCCGAAATCAAGGCTGCATGTGGGCTGCACTCTATAAGACACATCAGCACTGAGCGTGATCACATGACCAGACTGAACCTATTGAGAGAGCAAGAGAGAAGCGCCGCAGTAGTAAATTAATTCAAAGTGAAGTCTGTGACTCACTAATGAGCCTCCAATTCCTCTTAAACACACCACACACACATCTGTTGTCCGAGACAAAAGGAGCCCATAAACACCTCTTTCAGTGCCTGCATGCACGGATGTTTACGACCCCTTGGGTTATTATTGACAATACTCAACAAACAGATCAGGAGCTGTGAAAGAGGAAGCTCAAATGGGAAGGGTAGGGCTAATGGATGTCTTGGGTAGAGAGGCTCTACGGACCCTGATCTGTGAGACCTCGATGTGTAAAGTATGTGTAATCTTACCCGTGACAATACGAGAGAAACAGCTGGACATGTAATAGACATATGCATAACTCGTACTGCCTGTCTCATCTTGCTCAACACGCCCCAGCTTTTGGAGACAGAAATGCAATCAGCACAATATGCTGTGATGCAGCTGTTACCAAACATGTGGAGCAAATATGAAAGAGTTTATGGACAATGAGAGGGATTAACTGGAGAAATCTTACTATAAATTAGAAATACCACACTAAAAAGAAGTTCAAGTTTTAGGTAAACTTTAGAAGTTTCGCATCAGAATCACTGCGGTTGCACCACTCTTGTCCGCACATCTTGTCGTCTGTCTGCTGTCACAATTTAATAACCAATACGCAATATTCTAACCAAATCAATGGGATATTTTTAAAACTTAATCAACTTTAAATGAAGAAAAAAGTTACAAGTAACCACAACCAAATTCAATGCTAAAACAAATACGGGTGAAACTATCTGCAAAACAATGTTTGAATGGAATTACTTTTGGTGGTTCAGGCTGAATTAATTGCAGCAATTAGTGGAAAAGAATAAGGAAACAGCATTTGAGGAATATCAATATGACTATATTTCCTTGCAAACACATTAACATCAAAATATCTTAAGGGTTTATGTGTAATGGGAGACAAGGAACCTGTGGAGTCCTAGAGAGATGGAATATTAATGTAATTTCTCTCTTTCTGTAGCTGGGGCTGGTGTTTGGCTCTAAGCTGGAGCGAGCCGTGGACGAGGATTGTGAGTCGGGGAGTTACACTCGCAGCGGGGAGTGCTGTTTGCAGTGTCCTCCAGGAGAGGGAGTGGTCAAGGAGTGCGGGGCCACCCAGACCGAGTGCAGTCAATGCTTAGACAGTGAGTACAACTTCTCATATATGCGAACATGCTAAGTCACACACTTACATGTGCATCTTGTTCATGCACATGTACTCATAATCTTCTCAAATATTCACACCGTCACAAACACTTACTTTCACGCACATACATTTATTAACACATAATTAGCCTCTCACACGTACACTTATTAACACATAATTATGCTCTCTCTCTCCCTCACACTCATGCACATATATACCCAAAGAACAGACAGAAAGCTGAAAGTAATTATGCAATTAGCTGGTTACGGTATATGAGCTGCTGTGTGTGTGTGTTTGATACTTTCATTTAGGCCAAATGTTCAGCTTTAAACCAGAAAGAGGAAAACCAATCCTTATACACTGTGTATGAATTTTCCCATCTAGAGGTGAAATTGTATTTTGCTTTCAAACGAATAGTGCTCTCTAGCGCCTCGCTTTTTCAAATGTGTGTTGCAACTACGGTAGCCGTTTTGTACCAAGAAGCTATGACAACATGTCTTCCAATATCACTTCATCGAGTTTAAAGGCACACTGTGGAACTTTTTGGCCACTAGTGCCGCTCGACCTGTAATTTCCCCCTAGAGGCCACAAGCGCCGCAGCACTGTCGCAAAAGTCCACAAACAGTCAACCGGTCAGCCTCCCGGGTCTTTAGATTATGTGTGTGCAGACAGTAGTTCACTTGTCGGTTGAAGAAAGATAAACGATTCACTATTGAACAAAATAATGATATAAATATAAGATTAATACTATAAATTATACAAAGAAAATAAATTGAACAAAAGTACACAGAAAACATGTCTGATCAGGTAAGTCGCATAGACAAGGGTTGCCCAATCCTGCTCCTGCCGATCGTCTGTCCTGCACAGTTCATCTCCAACCCTAATCACACACACCTGAAGCAAACCATTAACGTCTTCAGGATCTCTTTAAAATTAAAGTCAGGTGTGTTTGATCAAAGTTGGAGATGAAATCGTGTAGTCGGGAAATCGTGTAACAAAACTGATGTATCTCACAACATACTGCCGTTATTTGTAGGCTTCAGTTTGTTTGTCCTTTTACACACATACAAATATGAGCTGAAGGCAGAAAAATAACGGCAGTATGTTGTGACTGATCACTTATAGCATCCTACTAGCTACCAGATTGATAATTCGCTACTCTACCAGCATTCCTTGATACGTGAAGTTAAATGGAGGACAAGATAGATTCCGTAACATGGTCAGACAGACAACAAATTCGAAAAAATAGAGATATTGTGCAAGCAATATATTTAACTTACTAAGTTAGTCCAAAAGCATGACGGCCAGGTCAGCATCGGTCGGGCACCCCTCCTCCTCCTTTAGCCAGTGAGCGAACGCTGGACCAATGTTGATCCTCGTCCTGGCTTTTAGTTTATCACTCCCTTTTTCTTTTTCTTTTGTGTCCTCTTTGCCTTCTTCCGAGTAGCTGTTGGTTCAGCCATGACGACAACATACAGACGGCAATCAAATGCGAGTTGAGCTCTCACGTTAGAATTTGGGGAAGTGACGTACGCCGTAAAGCGGTCGAATTTTGTAGTTCTTTGTGTGCTCGGGTTCCTACCCGCAACCCGAAGTTACATAGTGCTAGTAAAAGCGATACAGACACCTTCAGGCTACGGCAGACGTGTCATTCAACCTATTGTAAGTCGATGTAGCATCTCAATGGGTTTTGGTAATATATTATAGGTTGAAAAGTTCCACAGTGTGCCTTTAACTAAACATGTTCTACTGTTATGCTGCCTATATAATGAATTACACAACCAAGCAATGAAAAAAAGCTTGTAATTTAAACCGCAACATTGACTTACCTGTCGAGAAGAACGCAGGCAACTTCAGGGTCCCTTTCAAAGTCTTTCTCCTTCATTAGCTCTTTCCACCTGGGAAAAGCTATCCCGATATTTACCCTCGTTTTTTTAATTCGCCAGTCACTTTTTTTTTGTTGCTTTTTTGGCAATGAGGATTCCTTCTCCCGTGGCTCGGTACTGTGCAGTGCAGCCTTTCAAATTTGCCGGGGCAGTGACAAGCGCCTCTCACTGATCTCCTTGTCCGTTTCAGCTGGTTTCAGTCACGTGACGCTGGCTCTGAACGAAAACGCGTTTAGGTAGGCTAGTGCTTTTTGTCCCTCTCTGCTGTTATAGTTTTTCAAGATGGCGGAAAGACATGGAAGCCTCCTTGGACTTACCCGTCCCATGTAATTAAATATAAGAAATTATTCGCTTACAAGGATAAGTCAGATCATTGGCAGAGGTAATTTTACACCAATGAGGACATATTTATGAATAAAGACATTGATTTTAGCCAATAAAATACTTAAAAAACTACACAGTGTACCTTTAAAGTGAGAAATTGATGAACTATTTTCTGAACATGAAGTTGGTTCTTGAATTGAACATTATAGTGATTTTTAATTGTGTAGTATTATATATCGTTTTTTCATTTTTTAATTAAAAGGCTGCATATATTTGAGCAAGATACAGTAAAAACAGTTATATTGTATAGTAATACAATTTTAAATATTGCTGTCAATGTAAATATATTTTAAAATTATTCCTGTGATGGCACAGCAGATTTTTTAGTGTCACATGATCCTTAAGAAATCATTCTAATATGATGATTTGCTGCTCAAAAAACATTTCTTATAATTATCAATGTTGAAAAACAGTTGTGCTGCTTAAATATTTTTTAGAAAAAACATTTTAGGGAAAACAAATTCTTTGATGAATAGAAAGTTCTAAAGAGCAGCATTTGTTTACATAAATCTTTAAATGTCTTTACTGTCACTTTTGATCGATTTAATCGATTTAAAGTATTAATTTCTTAAAAAAAATTTAGCTGACACCAAACTTTTGGATGGTTGAGTATACTGTATATATTCTTCTCATTCACAGAAACATTTAGAAAAGGCACTGGCACATTTGGAAATGACAAGACACATTTTTCACCTGTTTTACAGCAGGTCTCATTCTTTTGTTGTGAATGTTTCCTAAATGGGCTCTATCCTACTTTCTACTCTCAATAAGAGAGCGCTAAGAAGCTTTTAGGACGGCAGGCCTGAAATAGAGGAGATCTTATGTTTCAGGACAGGACACTTTACATCAATAACCCAACTGGGTGCTTTTTGTTTTTTCCCCTTTCTCCTAGTGTTGGCAAAGACACACAAACACACATGCCTCTTTCATGCATCCTCGCCCCCTCATCCCCTACCCAGTCTAGACACAAGCACACATCAGCAACTACTAAAATATTTAGCTGTCCATTTTCTTTCTTCCTCCTCCCTCACACACAGTCATCGAAGTGAAAACTGATTGACACAAACCTGTCACCAACGCATCAGGCCAACATCTTTGACTCACACACACACATAATAGCAGACTGATATTACTTTCCATTGATTACTAAAATTTTTTTATGTTTTGTAAATGTTCTGTATGATAATGATCGGAAATTGCTGAGGTTTCTACCCTCCTTTCATGATTTATCATGTTCATTGCTATTTTGAAAACAAAGGTCTGAACACGCCTTAGGAGTATGAAAATATTCTTGTTGCTTATTGATAAATTACGGCTCCTCTGTAATTTATTTTGAAAGTCACCAGATATGGAAACTAAAGATTGTAAGCTTTCAAATGATATATAGTTTGTCAAGATTAGTTTAGGTTTAGTATAGGATATTACTAGGATAGGACACTTAAGGGGTTACAAATTTAAGCATATTTTTTAGTAGAATTGATTTTTTTTTGCTGTACATTTTATGCCAATTAAGGACAATCCAAATTCCCATTACTGTATTTATTTTAATTAATAATAATTAATATTCTATTTTTATTTAATATTTGTATTATAAATATATTTAATATTATTTTACTTTATAATATTATTTATATATGTGTTATAAATAATAGTATTTGTTGTACTAATTTATGCTGCTTTAAATACAAAATAAAACTTTTAATGTGGTGTAATAGTGTCTAATCTAAAAAATAATTACCATTGATAATAAATACAAAGGAAAATAATAAAAAGTGTCTTAATTATCATGAAAATAATTTGTTTTTTTGTGGTGAATGTGACCTGGACATGTTTTCATAAGATTTACCCATATTTTTCTACAATGCATAACTGAAATGCACTTTGTCGTTTTGAGGTGAAATGTGAATGAACGTGAGTGTGTTATATATTCGGTTTGTTATAGGTACTGTAGGAGCAGTGCTGAACTGGAATCTGTCAGTGTATTAATTCAGAGAGAGCTGACTAATGACTGATGGGGATTGGGAAATAACAGCATTAGATAATAATGCATTTAAGCACAGGCAACATCATTTGCCCTAACCCATTCAGACTAAGAATAATACAGCCCGTATTCATCTGAGAGAGAGGTTAATGCTACTGAACATTTAAGCAGAACTCAGGACTGGAGCCATTGCTGTTTTTATTGGCCTGTGCAGCCGCTCTACCGTTCCACGCAGCTTTGATTTATTACTTTAACTGTATTATAAATGAAACAGTCATACTAATAAAGAACAACTGAATTGTAAAAACAGAGCAAGAGAGCGCGAGAAACACATTTAAGTTTGTTCTGATAAACCAATATGGTTGTGATTATAGATCAGAATACAGTGCATTACGCAATGGACGTTTTTTTTTTCTAGGCCCTTTCAGTATTAAGTTACTTTACAAAATCTTTTAAAATGTGCCAGCAAAATATTGGCAAACATCTCTAGTTACAGTTCTCCTCCAGCAAATGACAGCCAAGCAGAAAACCAGCTTCGAAAGAAAAGCGTAAAAAGATCTCACGCACCTGGCTGATTTAACTGTAATTGTAAAGGGATAAAAACGCACAGACTTCAGCTGATGACATTACAGGAAGACACACCGCATGAGGCAGCTCGAGTCTTTTCCCATTTGCCCTCCTGACAGAAACGGTTGTGTGTGATGGAGCTATTTATTATGCGTGTAAACAGTCATCAGCAGAGCATGTGTGTGTGGGCTCTCCGTTGTTTTTGTTAGTTTTGTGATATCCGTTTATAATCAGTGCAGGGAAGGCTGCATTCAGGTGTATCCCTGCAAAGACGTGGCTGGTGCTCTGTTCATCTGTTCATGGTTGTATGCACACGCTCCATAGGAATGTCAGACTCACTATAAAGATGATATGTTTAAAGTGAACTCAAACTAGAATGAAGAAGTAAACACTAGAGTCAAACCATAGAAGTAATGAAAGTAAGATGGAGATCAGGCGGCATGTGGGCCATGTCATGTATTCTTCTCTCAAAGGCGGCAGGGATATTACAGTAAACACAAAACAGACAAACAATACCATAGGTTGGACCCATGAGATAACAGTCATTTCGAGCATGTCATATGCTCATAATTTATAATAATTCATCATTTTTAAATTAATGAACAATGATATTTAAGTACAGACAGACAGACATATTAGACAGACTGATGATGATGATAGATAGATAGACAGAGATAGACAGACAGACACAGACTGATGATATATATATATATAAATAGATAGATAGATAGATAGATAGATAGATAGATAGATAGATAGATAGATAGATAGATAGATAGATAGATAGATAGATAGATAGATAGATAGATAGACGGATAGAATATTTAGCTATTTGCTAGGCCAGCCTTAGTTGGGTGACAAATGGAATGATCTTTGAATTCTCCACTGCACAACGAGGTCATATATATCCATTAATAATTAATGAAGGAGAAACGAAAGAGAGAGCGAGACAACAAACAGATGGGCTGAAAGGCTTCTCCGGCTGAATTGACACTTTCAGAGCTCACCATGGCCTGCATCACACAACCCATATGTTTACCCATCATCTCCCTCTCCTCCCATAGAGCACTTGAGACCAGTCAGCTTATTGCTCTTAGAAAGAACATTAACTGTGTGTGTGTGTGTGATATGGAGAAGTGCTACATTTTGTACCTACAACATCAAAAGGTAATTTAGCCTATAATCTGGGAATGAATACAACGGATTACGAAACGAAATCAGGCATAATAATAAACAGCGTTATCACTGCATTAGCAATCTCATATTTGTTAGTACAACATGTTTGAGCAGTTGTTTTTGCATGTTTTAGATGCCTTGATTGTGGTATCCAAGTCATTAGCCTTAACATCACCTGCACAACAAGAGCAAACATGACAAGAACAGAACATTGAGTGTTTTAAGGAAATCTTCCGTTCAAAGATTGGCAGAGAGGTGAACACCCCACCCTCAAGCATCAAATTTTTCCAGATTCAAAAAGACATGATCTGTTGGTAAAACAAGCATTAACAGACTGCAGTGATGAATATTGCTCTTCTTCCCACATATTGTGAAATGTAGAATAAGAAAATTACAAATGTGATCTCAATGTTTTTCTTTTTGTGATCTACATTTTTTTGCTTAAGTCTCAGGCTGCTCAATTTTCTCCTAAGAAAAGGATCCCTGTAATCTCACATGCTTCAAGAGATCTTATACCAAAATGTACTCTTAAAAATAAAGGTAAATATGGTTCCACAAAGAACCTTTAACATTCTAGCACTCAAATAAAGGTTAAAAGGGGGGTTTCACAGTGATGCCATATAATTACAGCTCATCTGTAGTATCAATTGATAACGGGAAGACTACCGTATATACCCGAATATAAGACGACCCTGAATATAAGACGACCCCCCCCCCCCCATTTTCCAGACTTATTTTGGGGGAAAAATAGATTTTTGAGGAAAAAATCTGGTTTTCGACATAAAATAATTTAAAGAGCAAATTCCCGAGGCGTTGTTCCAAATGCCTTGCATCACCTGTGCCTGTAGAGGCCCGCTCGTCAGCGGAGACCGGCACATATGCGCTTCCTGATTGGCCATGACTGCGGCTGCCCTGAGTGCGACGGGACGGATTTAATCACCCTGCGGGGTCGTCTGGCCGTTTTCGACGACGATCCGGCTCCCGCTCTCTCTCTCTCTCTCTCTCTCTCTCCCTCTGCTCGAGCCGCGCAAGAAAAAGCGCCGTTCACAGAGGATGCCAGAGTGGACTGAGACAAGCGAGCAGAGACCCGCCCCCCCCCCCCCCCCACCCCCCCCCCCCCCCCCGTTCACATATCGCGTGTTTAGCGCGCTCATAAAGAAAGCGACGCGCTCGTTTTTTCCAAGGCTATCAATTGATTCCTCCACTCGAATATAAGATGACCCTGAATATAAGACGACCCCCCATTTTTCAGCCTATTTTTAGGACAAAAACCTCATCTTATATTCGGGTATATACGGTAATTCTTATCGTGAGGAGAATGCGAACATTGCTCAGGGTGTTTGGACTCAACACGTGCGGGAGACAACTGTGCCCACATGGAGTCCCTAAATACATAGTTCTCTGGGCCGGAGAAAGAACGCTTTTCTTGGAGTTGAGTCTCAACCCCAGAGTTTGAAGATGAGCTAGGACGATATCTCTATGTCGCAGCGCAAGCTCTTGAGAATGGGCCAATATCAGCCAGTCGTCTATTTAATTTTACATGCAGATGCCCTGGAGTCGTAAAGGAGCCAGCGCTGCATCCACGCATTTCGTATATGTGCTGGGTGACAAGGCTAGGCTGAACGGAAGAACCCGATATTGGTAAGCTCCGCCCCCGAAAGTGAACCTCAGAAACTTAGTTAAACACCCCCTTAGTTTCTGGGCACACAAAGACGTCTGAGATCAGCGATCGCGTGGAGAGACAGATCTGTGGCGCTGTGCAGCTCAGAAAACACCTCCTCACTGACATTTCCCCAGCTCGTGCCCAGCTCTTTCAGCAGCTCAGCCTGGCACAGCTGTAACATCGCCGCGGTGTGCAGGGCAGCACCAGCCTGACCCGCCGCCTGAAAAGCTTTCCCTACCAGCGTGGATGTGATTCTGCACGGTCTGGAGGGAAGCGCAGGCTTTTTAAGTGATGATGCGCTGCCAGGGGAGAGATAGCCTGTGAGCGTCTCTTCAACCTGGGACATCATCGTATAACCCTGCCTTTGCAACAACAATGGTCAAACAAACCGACGTCGCAGGCACAAAGACACGGGAAGAATAGGACAAGCACAGCATTGAGAATAGCTTTTGAAACGGTACACACTCTCAAAAACAAAGGTACCAAAAGAGGGTTTTCACAGCAAATGCCATATCCAGTAAGAACCATTTCTGTGCAAGGAAAAGGTTCCACGGATGTTAAAGGTTCTTCACGGATGTCAAAGGTTCTTCATGGATGTTAAAGGTTCTTCATGGAACCATCAATAGCAATAAAGAACCTTTATTTTTAAGAGCGTTGAACATTTCCATTGCACAAGGGATCCTTATAGTGGAAATCTTATTAAATGTTCTTTACACTTTAAATAACTGAAAGCTTCTTTGGGGAACCAAAATACCTCTTACTGTATATAGCATTTGCTGTAAAACCCCTATTCTGGTACCTTTATATTGAGAGTGTGTTCTCATCAATCTGCAATCACAACTTTCAGCATGAACTAAGTTAGAGATTTCAGCAGGAACATTTCTCATCAAATTGATATGATATTACAACTGAGATCTTACCGTGTCAACAATTGTCAGAAACTTAGGACAAACAAAGTTAACACTTAAATCAAAAGTTCAAATCAAAGCAATAGTTATTAACTCAGGCTATGTTGAGAGCCTAAATAGTTTTTTTTTTTTTTTTTGCTTACTGAGCCAGTTCACTGATCTGAGTTTAACAGTCAACTGCAGGGGACGATTATCAATGAAAATGTGAAACATTTACAGAATTTTTAAGTATCCTAAGCTATAAAAGAGCAACATCTGAGTAATAAAATATTCCTCCGGATCAGTGTGGACACCAGCTGTGTGACTGTTTTTGTTTCATGTTTGTGGTGTTTGATGAAAAGCTGTCCTGTGTTCTAGGAATACAAGAGTATTTCCAGCAGACATCTATCTGGATGTTTTTCTGCCTATCTCTGTTTGTTTGTTTGTTTGTTTGTTTAGCACCATGGTAATTAAACAACAGGAACACACACAGATGAGAGACAAACTCGATTTAAAATTCTTGATTTTATCCTACCCTTACTTTATGGTGAACCAGTCTAAAGAAGAAAAAACTGCCATTTGGAGAACCAGATTAGTTTGCTGGTGATGACATTTATTGTGAATGTGCGGATGTGTATCTGCTGCTCGCTGTTTTAGAGTGTGCTTCTGAGGTTTTCTTTATGAAATATTATCTTCATCCTAAGACAAATACTGCTGGTTTATTTGGTGTTAATGGTTCTAACTCGTAGATTCCACCTTTAAATGTTTATGTAGACATAAAAAGAGTTTCATTCTTGCTGTACTAAAACAAAACTGATGTTTTTGCCTTTTCATCCTGTTCACATCCTGTTCACATTCCTTTGCTTTCTGTTGTAAGATCTTGGCTGTAATATTAAAGAGAAGCTGATAGTCCAATATAATAGCTCAGATTTATCTGTCAGATCCTTTTATGGTAATGACAGATTATCTAACATAAATTGGTCTGAACAAGTTTAAAATTGTATTGCTGTGTGTAATGTATGTTGTGTTATATAATGAATACTTGACCTTCTGTTTCCACACGATAGTCCAGAGGAAAATGTTATGGCTCAGAAAGGCTTGTCATTTGTTTAATTTAATTATCAACTTTGTCTCAGATGTTTTTTCCTAAAATTCCTTAGGAGAAGATCATTTGGTTTCTGAAAAATGTAATGAGAAATGTTCATTTACACAAGCAAGATACACCATATACACAAGCAAGAGCTGCTACGGCCGTGACCAGGCATTTAAAACAACCTGGTTTATAAAGAACATCAAGCATAAACTGCTTTCTCATTCCTGTAAAAACAAAAACAAACAAACATAGTCTTATTGTCCTATAATCCTTGCTCTCACCTCTGTTATCAGAGAGACACAAGATCTAGGGCAAGATAAAGATTGTGTACTTGTACACTGCACCTATTCTGTAAATTGTTCATGTAAAAATAAAAAATATATTTATAAAAAAAAGATCTAGGGAAAGATATTGAAATACTAAATTTGCTGGGTTTAAATTACAAACCCTTTAAACCCGTCACACCGTCCAAAATGCCTGTCACACATTCTTTGCATACAGTAAACCAGATTTCACTTGAAGCCTCACCACACACAAACCCTTTGAATAATCTACAGCTTTCACAATAATTTTCCTTCTCCTTGTTTTATTTTCAATGGCATCTCAAATTCTCACATAGGGGAAAAACTCTTCTTGAGAAAAGCTCGTTCATAAAGCCCTTTGATAAAGTTTTTGAGAAACTTTTTTGAATTTGAAGTCAAGAAACTTTCAGAAACTAAGTTGAAGTTCTTGGAATGATGGAAAAAGGCAAAGAAAATAGCAAAGAAGACATGAACCCTTGTTCAACTGCTTGTTAATGGAAATGTCTAATCAGCCAATCACATGGCAACAACTCCATGTAGTCATGGTCAAGAAGACGATCTGCTGAAGTACAAACTGAGCAACAGAATGGAGAAGAACGATGATTTAAGTGACTTTGAACATGGTATGGCTCTTGGTTCGGACTGGTCTGAGTATTTCATATTCTCCTAATCTACTGGGATTTTCACACAAAACCATCTCTAGGGTTTACAGAGAACGGTCTGAAAAAGAGAAAATTCCCAGCGAATGGCAGTTCTGTGGGTGAAAATGCTTTGTTGATACCAGAGGAGAATGGCCAGACTGGTTCAAGCTGATAGAAAGGCAACGATGACTCAAATAACCACTTGTTGCTACCGATGTTGCAGAAGAGCATCTCTGAATGCACAACACGTCAAACCTTGAAGCAGAAGGGCTACAGCAGCAGATCATCACACCGGGTGCCACTCCTGTCAGCTAAGAACAGAAAATTGAAGCTACAATTCACACAAGCTCACCCAAAATGAACAATAGAAGATTGGAAAAATGTTGCCTGGTCTGATGAGTCTCAATTGCTGCTGCAACATTCAGATGGCAGGGTCAGAATTTGGCATAAACACCATGAAAGCATGGATCCATCCTGCCTTGTATCAATGGTTTAGGCTGCTGCTTGTGGTGTAATTGTGTGAGGGGATATTTTCTTGGCACACTTTTGGCATCTTAGTACCAATGATGCCATCATGTCAATATGGACCAAAATCTCTGTTTCCAGAACCTTTTTGAATCCATGCCAAAAAGAATTTTGGCTGTTAATGGGGCAAAAGGGGGTCCAACCCAGTATTAGCAAGATGTACCTATGAAGTGGCATTAGCAGTGCTTTACATCTCAATGATCAGATGGTGTAGAACCACTTGGAAATATGCAACATGTAGAAATCACAGCTTTTGAGCCATTCACCTGATCCATGAATGACATGTGACTAAATCACTCTGCTAAAGAAAAACGACAACACTGACTGTCTGATTTCACCACAGGAACGCATACAGTCCAAAACACTTCACTAGTGACTACATCATGAGCTGCGACTGTCACCGGCAAAACATCTATAATATAATGAAATATAGTATAATTTATATTCTACTTTTATGGAGAAAGATGCTCTTTGTAGCCAATATTTGTTACGACACAACCGGACAAACCTTGCTCTCTCCGTTGGACTGCACAGCTATTCTGAAATCTGAAAGATGTTGAGGGTCTGTTTTATGTCGAGAGCAGTTTAAACTAAATTCAGATGCATTATGTATACAGTAAAGCCAGGTAGACTTGTGTTTTGACTGCAGAAATCATTGCCATATTGAAATGAACAGAACTGAACACACAGAGATCTCTATAACACAATGTAGCAGATTGTTCCTTTCCTTGTTTACCAATTTTTTTCTCTTTGTCTGTTTTCACGGGCCTCACCTCCTGACCGTTTTTCCTTGCTCATATTGTCTGATTATTACGATCACTGATTAATTATAATTAAAGTGCTAAGGTGTTTAACCTGAGGGGTCATTATTTACAGCAGAAAGGCAGATTATAGTGTAATTATCTTGTCGTTCTGATTATGCCTCTCTTTTTCTCTCTCCAGGTGAGACATTCTCTGAAACGTTCAGTCACACAGAGAGATGTCAGACGTGTAGAGAGTGCACAGGTCTCATGCGTATGCAGACCCCCTGCACTGACTCGAACGACGCTGTGTGTGTGTGCAACTACGGCTACTTCATGAACGACCTGATTGGCCAGTGCGAGCCCTGCACTGTGTGTCCCCACGGTCAGGGAGTGCTGTTTCGCTGCGAGCACTCCCACGACACGGCCTGTGAGGAGTGTCTGGGAGACACCTACTCTGATCGGGAGAGCTCGCTGGACCCCTGCATGCCTTGCACCATCTGCGAGGAGGGGATAGAGATTCTCATCAGGAATTGCACACCCTATGAAGATGCATGGTGTCATGGTGAGAGAATAATGCACTCAAAATTTAAATAAAATAATGAAATTATTCATTAAAATAATGACACAATCTAAAAGCAAAAAAAATAGAAATATAGTTTACGATGGTTTGTTACCAACATAAGATTTTGTTCCCATGTTTGTCAAACTATTTCTGCTTCATTTTTTCAGTTTATTTACTTCCTTTTTTTCTCGCATATTTGAGTTGCACACAAAGAGAAAACCAATGCGTACTTGCAGCCTGTGGTCAGTCACTAAGGGCAACTGCACGAACACCACAACCGTTTTGTTTGGCTGTATAAGATGTGATTGTGCCTGATCTCTCTCACACTCTTTCTAACAGCCAAATTCTCTCAGTCTCAGTCATAATGTTTGCTTGCCTCCATGTGTTTAAGGATCAATCTGGGTCATTTCCGCGTGTGTCTGCTTGTGGCCCTGCAGTTGAAAAGGTCAAAGTGCGGATATTATGTGCAAAGCCCTGTAGTTATAGAGGTCACAACTGTCCAAAAGGTCAAACCCAGTGACATGCAAACACACACATACACAGTTTGTGGTTTGCAAGACGTATAAAAATCAAACATGTGCATTACAGTGATTTTACAACAGGTTATAGATGCCCTTAAAACCTCTTTAATAGGGGAAAATATCACTGTTAACCTTATGTGGCTTCTTGCTTTTATAAAAAGCATATTGCATTAAAAAAAAACTAAAAAAACAACAGTCCACGACTGTTTAAACAGACTGCAATTCTGTGTGGTGCCACTAGTAGTGCTGAAATTGCAGACTTTGTGATGATTAATGATATTACTAATCTTAATCTTAATATAATATAATATAATATAAGTATACTTTAATGTCCCCAAGAGGAAATTTGGTGTTGACTTGCTACATAGACATAAACAATAGAAAAGTGACACAATTACAACATAAAACAAACAACCTTTCCTCCCCAAAGTCCTTCATATTCCACAAACAAACTAAACAAACACCCAGGTGAATGTTTGTTTCTGTTAGGACTTAAGGCCCAGATATACTCACGGTGAAGTTCTTTTTCGTTCTTCGTTTATGGGTAAAACGTGAGCAGCGATGTACTGTTATCGAACGTCTGACGCCACCCACACTGCTGAGAGCGGCATTTAGATGAATATGTTAATCTGTGCTGCACACTTTCCTCTCAGTAACACAACAAAATTGAGAAAACAGCAAGCATTTTAATAAAGCATAAGAAAAGCGTCTGATCATAGAAACGTGGTTATGTTTGCACAAGTTCTATGACACTCCAGTAAAGTCCAGTAAAGTTAAAATGAAGCAGTCACGTTACATCAGAAGTACGACTTGTTTTCACTCGCGGACGTCTCACCTCAACCAACTGAACAGGCCAAATGAAACAGAAAAGATTTTCACCTAAAAGAAGGCGGAGCCTCCGCACACACCTACCTATTACGTAATCTCCGCAGACCAATGGTATAGGTGTTTACCAAGCTAGCTTTGGCAAGCTGTTTTGAACTCCCAAAACGAACTCTATACGAACTTCGTTTCTGCCTAATTTTGTTCGAAATGACGTCTCATCAGTTTGTTCTACAATTTCGCTTGAAGTTTATCAGGGCCTTCAGTTCAACCTGAGAAATGGTTCCCTAAGAAACACTGTGGCTCTGGCCAGCAAGT
>CM060593.1:19747500-19960000 GCA_030578255.1 Tiaroga cobitis | reverse complement strand
CCTTTTCTCCATACAGAAATTGATCTTCACACGCCAAATGTATGACTTAAAGTCAATAGCTTCATATTGCAACATTATTTGCAAAGCCTCATTCAATGAGTAATACTTAGATTTAAACCAAAAGTTTGTAATGTGAATAAACTCAAAACGGGTTAATTTGGTTTATGTCTCTTTTTTTAATGACTGGAGAAAATGAATGGGAAAAATACTTCTGGCAAAAAGACTTCTGAAAAAGTGGGCAGTCACTGTTGTGCTCTATTGGGAGCTGGAAAGAATTTATTGGGGGTTGCCTTTCGATAAATTATGCATCAAATCAATAAAGAGAGGAAGACCGATAAAAAGACAAATAGTGCCTTTAGTGGGTGAAAAAGGCTATATATCATATAACACCATCCAGACAGCCATTGGTCAATTTCACAGCTTCCACTAACATCACAACAGGTTCAGTTCAATATCCCATTTGCATTTTTGCATTGCATTATCCCAAATTATATAATAATAGAGTGTGAATTCTGTTTAGATACAGCAGCAGACTGCAGTAGTTTTCACCATCAGTTTACATCTATGTAGGTTCCCAGTCACTTTCAGATTGTAGCAAACGTATATGTGTGACTGTCTTTCTCTCTGTCCTAGATCCGTTGAGTCCTACCTATCCCGCTTTCACTGAGGATTCTAGTTCATTTGTCACTGATCCGAACCGTTTGTGGAGCCCCAGCCCTGGAGACGACAACACCACACCCAAACCCAGATCTCCTCACTTTATTAGTAAAAGGCTAAACGAGAACCTGATTCCCATCTACTGCTCCATCCTGGCAGCGGTCGTGGTCGGCCTCCTGGCTTACATCATCTTTAAGAGGTGAGCAAAAGAGAGAAAAAATCCTTAAAACATAGAAAGACATAAGAACAGATGGAAAATGATTGAGTATAGTCAGGTGGTGAAACATTCAGGCCTTGTTTCAATTGGGACATATCATAGATTTGTATTGCTTTTGGATGAAGCTATCGTTTAAAAGTTTGGAGTCGGTAAGATTTTTAAAAAGTCTCTTATGCTCACAAAGGCTGCATTTATTTGGTCAAGAATATAGGAATTTTGTAAAATATAATTACAATTTAAAATATTTGAATATATTTTAAAATGTAATGTATTCCTGTGATGTCAAAACTGATTTTTTTAGCATCATTACTCCAGTCTTCAGTGTCACATGATCCTTCAGAAATCATTCTAATATGATGATTTCAAGATAAATTCCATATTATTATCAATTTTGAAAACAGTAAAAAAAATTACTGACCCCAAACTTTTCAACAATTGATATTATGATTACCTACTAACCTAAGAACTTTTACAAAAACAATTCTGTATATGATATATAATTATAATATGTTTTATGTAATTATTCACATTAACAAAAAGAAATGGATTTTTTATTTATTATTATTAATATTATTAGGTTGATTTTGTCTCTTGTTCTGCATTGTTTTGTTTTTATTTTTTGTAATAGTGTTCTAAAATATAAATAAATAAATATAAAGTTCTACACAAATTAGAAAATAGTAATGAAGAAGAATAAAGGTGCTCAAACATATTTAGGCATATTTAGAAGAAGAAGAAAAATCCACTACTATGCAAACACTACAGTTTATTGTTGAAATTGAACGCTGCCAGTGCTTTCCTCTCACTCATCACATTCATTTGTACTCTACATGTGCATCTGTTTCTTCCAGGTGGAACAGCTGCAAGCAGAATAAACAGGCAGCTAATAATCGTGCAGCCACAGCCAATCAGACACCGTCTCCAGAGGGAGAGAAGCTGCACAGTGACAGTGGCATCTCAGTGGACAGCCAGAGTCTGCAGGAGCAGCAAGCGCAGACGCAGACGCAGACGCAGATCGGTAAGATCACAGGCTACAGACACAGACAGGATTACTGTCATTTCTGCAGCACAGTCTAAATAATGACAAGTTAGTTTCAAACACATTTACCCCTTTTGCCATTGCCTCAAAACGTAGGCCACTGGTTGAGCCAACGTCCCTAGGTACTGTATATTTTTAAATATACTCTCCTCTTGTGTTTATCTTTAGTATCTCTCTCCCTGTTCCATCTCCCCGTTCTCTTTCATATCTTCCTTATACACTTGGCATTTCCATGTAAGGCTGGGTGTGGATGACATAGCAGACTGACGTGAACATGTTTATCATTCAGATCTTAAAAGGAACACACAAGTCGAGAACTGCACACATATACGGGCACAAACCCTGAAAATAAACCAAAGAAGTGCTGTCATACATTCCAGAGAAATCTCTGAATTGCTTGTGTGCTGTACAATAATATTTAAAAGACTGCGAGTCGGCAGTGATTACAGTCCGGTTACGTAGTACTCTCACACGGGACGGGACTGACGCCATGGGGACGAGATGGGGAGGGATTAAAACTCGACAATAAAGTGCCCATGTTGATTCAATCTACTGCAAAGTGCAGGGATGGATTTTGCCAAACGTCTTCACTGGGGACAAGCAGTCTTGGGTTGAAGAGCATTAAATATATGCATATCACTTTATGCAATCGATTCAGCACAGAGAATGCATTTAAATGTGCAGTGTTACTTTTGCACCACTTGTGGATCCAAATGGAACTACAAATAATAATTATTTTAAAACAATTTGCCCAAACACTATTGATCGTACATTGCTTGTATGACACAAAAGCATGTTGGATGCTTAAAAAGAAAAACAACAACAAAAAAACATTTCAATACCATTTGGTGCAGAAGTTACACACTTCACCTTTGAAATGTAAAACTGAATATACAACAATGCAAGGGCCAAAAAATTGGAGAACACACACACACACACACACACAAAAACACACACACAAACACACACTTTTGAAGAAACGCAAATCACTGTTTTTCTTTGCCAGTTTTATTATTGTGACTAAAAATATCACAGAACACAGAATGAATGAAAGATCACAATTATGGCACAAGCATAGTCTGTTTACTGTTTAACCTCTCTGTTTAAAAGAGGTTAGTACATAGAACAGTTTATTAGATATCAGTATGTCACATATCTAATGTTCCGCACAACTGTGTATGTGAGAGAGACTGAGTACTGGCCCGAGTGAATCACTCTGGATAAAAGCACCTTCTTAATTAATAAATAAATGGCAGCATTTTCATTTGCATTTATTGTAAATGGTCATGTGAGCCAACGGCATTATGTTAACCTCACTGTCAAACATATAGTACATCAGTCCACTCTGAAAGAAAGAAAGAAAGAAAGAAAGAAAGAAAGAAAGAAAGAAAGAAAGAAAGAAAGAAAGAAAGAAAGAAAGAAAGAAAGAAAGAAAGAAAGAAAGAAAGAAAGAAAGAAAGAAAGAGAAACTCTTTTATGAAAGTGATGGTCAGACAATTTAATTCAGGCCCAATTTAGACGAGGGAGAACAACAGACATCTTGGGTTTTAGTGATGAGACATCACGTTCTTGAGAGGGTGCAGCAATGCATTATGGTAGCTGGGTCATGAATATTGATGGGTTTTTTTGGGGGGGAAGAGGGAACAAAAACATGAGCGTCAGGAATGTGAAGCAGACCCTCGACACAACATTATCATAGAAGCCCAGAATATACCAAAACATAGGTCACATTTGCACAGAGATAATGAAGAATATTTGAAATCATAAGGATTGTTTGCATTGTGACATCTCCCAAATTTCTCATTCCTGCAATGCATCTGACCATTTTACTTTAAAACAGCATTTCTTTATTCTTTCCTTTGATTTTGGGATGAAATATGCCTGGACATATTCTTGACAGGTTTTGTGCAGTGTTATTATAGTATCATTTAAATGATTGTAATTTTTTTTTTTAAATGTAATTAGGGGTTCATGCACGTAGCGCTGACACGCTATTGTTATTGTTAATTTTCCCATGATGCAGAATCTAAAACTGATCAGGCAGACCGAACCGTAAGTTGTAGAGACTTAAAACTTTGAGGGCTGGTAGTACTCACACCATCTACAACGTCACCAAAGGCGCCCCCCGAATGGTCTGACGGGGGCGCTACAGCGTTCAAAAGTACGAAATGGCTCATAACTCCTAAACCGTAAGGCATAGGCTCATAGGCTGTCTTTGGCTCAAGGCGGACAAAATGCATGCCTCGGATTTTCTCGTCACCCTGGGAAAATTTTCAGGTATTTTGGGTTTTTCTAAAAACCTACTTTTGCAAACTAGTCCTAGGTTTTTGGCCTGATCGGAACCAAAACACTGCAGAAATATTCTCTGGAGAGTTACTATCAATAATCATAAAAAAAAAATGTTTCTCGAAATTTCAATGCACGGTTGCTAAGGGGAACCAAAATGTTCGATGTGACCGGGGCCACTTTTACTAAAACTTGTGAACGGAAAGAGATATTTTCGCTAAACTCGGGACATGTTTATGAGCTAAATTTGAGGTCACATGAAAAACATCGCGACGATTGGCCACTTGGTGGCGCTATAATAGGGAAAAAAATCATGAAAATGGCACATTTATGTGGCTATACCCAACCGTTAGTCCGATGAAACTTGGCATGGAGTGTCTTTGTCCCGGGTGCCATGATAGTCTATGAGAACATTGGCGTACCTCAAAGAACTCAGTATGCATCATCGGCACAATGCCCTGAAGGAGCTCAAGCCAGCGTTTTTCACGGAAGTGACCTCCTTAGACTCCTGAATCCTTGCTGAGTCCAACGATACCAAACATGCCAGGTTTCGACTTGTGGTTTGTGTAACGGTGTCATTTAGTGCTTAAAAAACTTGCGAAAACCACCACAGGAAATTTGAAAACATAGGTCAATAGCTAAACAATAACGCCCAAAAATTTCAAAATTATGATAGGAACTGACAAAAAAAATCCAATCAATGTCACCCATGGATCATTTTTATGCTCTCATAAATATAAGTGTTTAAACTTCAAAACAAAATGAGATATTTACAACAAATTTGACACACATATGAATGGGCACACTTTGAGGACACCTAATAAAAGTGGTGGAGATCAGGCAAGACATGGTGCTATAACCATGGTCAAAAAAACTTGAAAAAACCCAATATTCATTCCAAATTTTTCGAAACGGGAAATAAAAAACCCTTTTATGCATGCCTGATGTTAAAATTATGACAAGTACTACTATACAGAAGTTGAGAGTACAGGACATTAGGAACTCTAGACAGAAATATTTCTTATTAAACAAAGCAGAGAGACAATCCTTCACCAGTGCATTCTTATTATATTAGCCATTCTATTACAGTTTAAAGTGAGTTGTGTCTGTTCTGAACTAATTGTAATTTTTCAATTAGTTCAATTTTTTGTCTTTTTTGTTGCACTCGACCACAACACTGGGTAATAATCTAAGCAAGAACCATTGTTGTGTTGTGGTAAAAAGTTTACACATCTCTTAATAACTGACAAACCTCTTCTGTTTTGACCACTTCAGCCTACTGTCTAATATAACTCCAAGAAGTCTTATTCCCTCTACCTAATCAATAGGCACACTCTTTACAGACAAATTTAACTTTTGATGCAATCAACTTTTGATGCAATTTGATGCAAACACAATGCATTTGGGTTTTATAAAGTTTAGAACCAACTTATTATCCCGTACCTATTTTATGACCAATTGTATTTCCTCATCCAAAGCAGTAGACAACTGCTTAAAAGGTAAATATAATGTTTTATCATCTGCATTCATGCATGTCCATGCACAGTTTAAAACAAGAGGAAGATCATTGGTCTTAAAGGGTTAGTTCACCCAAAAATGAAAATTAAGTCATTGATTACTCACCCCCATGCTGTACCAACCCCGTAAGACCTTCGTTCGTCTTCGGAACACAAATGAAGATATTTATGATTAAATCTGAGAGGTTGATCACTCCTCCATAGGCTCCCTAAGGGAATGAATCCTGACGGCCCAGAGAGTCATTAAAGAAAATGTTTAAATATTCCATGTCGCAACAGTGGCTCAACTATAAGTTTATCAAGCGACGAGAATACTTTTTGTGCGAAAAAACAAACAAAAATAACGACTTTATTCGACTATTCCTTTTCTTCCTTGTAGGCCTGAAACGAGACTTCAAGAGATTTCCACGACGCGCACGCGCGAGAACTTAACTGAAGTAGTTGAAGGAGATCGCAATTCTCGCGCATGCGTCATGGAAATCTCAAAATTGCTTGTTTTTTTATGGTTTTAGTTTACTTTAATAATCCTGTTTTTTTGTGACTCATCCACATGCCCTGTCTCTTTTTTCTTTATTCTTTCTGTCTTAGTCAATTTCTATGCAGTTTAAATTCTCATCAACATTTGCCTGCTCTCCTCTAGCATCCCCTTCAATTCTCTGTCTGCATATGCATATTATCTATACAGACATAATGTTTTTTATACATTTACAAACTGTATATTCTAATCCCTAATCCTATCCATCACAGAAAACTTTCTGCATTGTTACATTTTCAAAAAAACATAATTTTGTATGATTTGTAAGCTGCTTTCCTCATGGGGCCCAAAACATATCCCACAACATAGGGAATACCTGAACCACACACACACACACATTTTCACAAAAATTCAACAATATCAGCCAGAACATGTGTGATTGTTCCATCAGATCTTTCTGGCAGGGGCTTCCCTCCTTTATTTCTCAAACATAGCTATAAACACACAGGCGCCAGTTGTAATTGTGCCAAGGTTCTCTCTGTCTATAGCTTCAGTCCTCAGTGCCCACACATGCCAATCAATGTTTTGCGCTTGGGTCTTCCATTATAGAATCTTCTAATAAAGTAATAAACATTTTTTTTATTATTTCATTGCTTTAAATAATGCGTAGAAGTCTTTTTAATTGATGTATCAGTGCACTTTTTCAATAATGAACTATGGGATTTAAAATTACCAAATTTAAAAGCCTTTTAAAATGTTTTTTAAAAAAACACTGCTTCTTTAGCTAATAAAATATCATTGTCATTTTCATTTTGCATAGTCAGCATAGTACTTAGTACAGCTAAGAACTAAAACCACAAATAAAACCACCTATTACAATTTGTGCAGTTTGGTCAAAACTGCTGGACATTTGATAGAAGCCAGCAATCAGATTGAAACTGCTGATTTTCGGATATAATGCTTGCCGGTTTAGTGTGCAATACACTTTAGATCAGTGGTTCTCAACCTCTCCTGCAGGGACCCCCTGACACACCATGTTTCTGTTTTAACCCTGAAATGGCACACCTGATTCAATTAATTAAAGGCTTAATGAGTCATTATTAGAGTAGGAAGTAGGAATTAGTTAATTAATCAATTAGTCAACTACTCATTAAGCCTTAAATTAATTGAATCAGATGTGCCATTTCAGGGTTAAAACAGAAACATGGCCTGTCAGGGGGTCCCTGCAGGAGAGGTTGAGAACCACTGCTTTAGATGGTCAGTGAACATGGGCGGTATGTTTAAGGCTAGAGAAACGTGCACTGTCCAGACAGTCTGACACTAAAACTCGCTCATTAGCAGCTGTTGTTTGACAGATTGCAGGTCGACTTTGGACCTACTGGTGCGTCAGTTGTTGCATTTTTTTGATCTACCAATAAGCTGATAGGCATCAGCTACAAATGTTTGCCGCTGCTTCTACGGAATCATTAAAACGTTCAGACAACCCACATTGGGTGTTTAGAAATGTTATGTTTGTTTTTTGTAACTTGTTAAAGCACCCAAGAGACGAGTGAATATGCTGCAGAATCAGCAGTTCCTGATTGTGCACATCTCTGCATTTTACTCTTAGTTATAGTGGTCTCAATGCTGTCAATTAGGAGTGACAAATAGCTTGATTAGCTGGTGTAAATGTGCTGTGTTGGTAGTTCAGGAGGAGTCACCAACAAACGTCTCAGTTACGCATGTAACCCTCGTTGCCTGAAGGAGGGAACGGAGATGTAGTCGACGTGCCGACTGATCGGGCGTTGCCTGAAGGAGGGAACGGAGATGTAGTCGACGTGCCGACTGATCGGGATCACGACCACGTCGAACGTGAGCGACTGAAAGGGAACAGTCTGCAGTTAGTGCTAGAATACCAGTATTTCTTTCTCCCTCCCTCTCCGTCTCTCTCTAGCAGCTCTCAATCCCAAGCTTTCACTAGACTCTAGGGAATGAACGGATGGATGAGTGGATATCAGAGGAGGGGGATAAAGGTGAAAGGGTTTTTAATTTTTTAAAGGAATTCAGTCTTCTTCGCTTCTGGCACTTGTGATCTGACGGATCCACACTTTGCTCAACATGAAGAGCAGTCACGGCATCTGCGAAGGTCTGAGTGGCTAAACAGGAGGGTCAGCACAATTCCCTTCTGGCCATGCATCTGGTCGAAGGCTGGCAATATGGCATGAACCGCAGCAAATTTCAGCCACTCAGCTATATTTCTGTTATCACTCTTCCTTTCTATCCATGATTTTCAAATTCATTCTCATCCATTTAAAGGGGAACACGGCAACTCTAGCCATTTCTTCGCTGATTTTCACTTTTGTTGTGGCATGTTTTCTCAACGAGCCCCCCCTACAGCTGTGGGGCGTATATTTCACAACACTGTCGTAAAAAAAACTCACTTGCGGCTCCCTCCTCCCCCTTTCTACCGCTGCTCATGTGCATTTGTTATTATCGGAGCCGGCCAACTTTATCGTGTGGAGCTATGTCTACCGAGTGGGTTATACATCATACACAGTATCATAGAACATTGAGATGTATGTCGAATTGCCGTAAAGCAGTTTGTGTTTCTCGCTCGTTCTTGTTTCTCACGAGACTTTCTATTTCCAACTTACCGGAACGTTAGTCCCCATGTTGCAAGGTTGGTTTTCCGCCTGGGAACGGTGGAGGGAGCGGGGAAAGTCCCCATTTTCACCAGAAAAGGTTATTTACCCATCCAAATGATTTCTAAATGGTTTTAGTAAGTTGAAATAGTTGCCAAGTTCCCCTTTAAATGCCTCATTTCCCCTTCTTTGAGCACACTTTTAACACTGATATCTGGAACTTTTGTCTTAAAGGGACAGTTCACTCAAAAATGAAAATTCTGTCATAATTTACTTACCTTTATTTTATTCCAAACCTGTGACTTTCTTCTGTGAACAGATACGATATTTTGAAGGATGTGTTTGCCGATACAATGAAAGTCAATGAAGTTCACAGCAACATTGGACCCCACTCACTTTCAATATATTAGAAAATAAAAATCCAAACAAAAATCCAAAATATCTTATTTTGTGTTATGCAGAAGTCACATAAAATCATGACAGAATTTGAATTTCTGAATGAACTATCCCCTTTCCTAATTCCATTTGGTACAATTAAATATTTTTTTCTGTATGTGGGAGTTTTTTCATTACAAAAAATCAAATCACAGACAATTCAATGTCTATTGTATATGTGACTTTAAATATAGTGTGCATATTATTGTTAAACCATATTTAACTATATGACAGAAGATATATTGAAATATTATGTTTATTATTTGCCTACACACATTTTCTCACACTCTCTCAGAGCTCTTAAGAGTTGCTCTTGAGCATGAGGTTTGGTCAGAACAACCCTCGGTAGGCCGAGAGAATGTGATTTCAAAATACTGCATGCATCCCCGTTGAGGACACTTAAAATGTAGGACGCCCCTCAGAGGACAAAAGACTCTAGTATTTCCAGGTTTTGATAGAAAGCGTGCACAGAATATGATAAACAATCTCCAGTCTGATAAACTAGTTTTTGGGTTAAGATGTATTTAACCAAAAAACAAAACTAAATTTGGCTTCATTGAGAGCTTGCTAACTACTAGCTAGTTTTTTCTGCACTTCTTATACTTATTTCAATGGTATGAGAATACACAGTTTACTTCATTTGGATGGAGTTCCAGATTTTCTATTGACTGGTCCTGGCACTTCTCACCTCTACAAACAAATATGCCAAATTGTGACCTAAAATTTGTAGTCTAATTATGCAGCACACTTTTGTTTTCTCAAATGGGTGGGTGTGGCTAAATTTGTCTCTGTAGACTGCTATTATGTCATTGACAAGACGAAAAAAGTTTATTTTTTAGTTTTTTTGGGGGTATTGCACAAATGGCTCAGCTCTGAATTGGTCCAGACACAAAACAGGACCTCAGAACTAAAAGCCTACTTGCAGCATTCCGGAACTGTTTCCATGGCTCTGCACAATTGACAACAGATTGAAGGGTTAGTGGGAAAATGAGGCATTTGTGTCTCAGGCTGAATGTAGTAGTGATTGCAGTTAAATGGTTAGGGCAGGGAGAGGAAACGGGACGCTCAGAGCTCCAGGCGGACCGCTCGCCACTCGACTCAAACTGGCTAAAATTGGAACCTGCATGTTATTTAGTGAGAAAAACTTTTCCTTAAGCATTTAATTTTGTCCCAAATGACATGAGGCAATACATCATGTTTCTCTTTAAAGGATTAATTTAGTTCATACCAATAATGTTTTATTTTCTATAAGACTTTTTGCAAGAGTTATTACTACTCATGCACAAATTCTCATTTTTCTTATCAACTGTAAGCATGTGATCCACGACTAGTCGACATAGACCTTAAGTATTAAATAGTGCTAGAACTAATTGACAGTCTCTAGTGTAATATAATGCAACGTTCACTTTTGGGGAAGTTACTCTGACACTGTACATTGCAAGATACTCATTATTCAAAAAAGTTCTACTACAGTCAAACTAAAGTTTCGAAGAATTACAGTAAATAAAGAAGTAGCTAACTACATTGAGGCATGATTTGTGTGGCACAAAACCAATGAGAATAAAAATTAAATGCGGTTCTTTTGAACTTTCTATTCATCAAAGAATCCTGGAAAAGGCGAATAATGTTTTCCACAAAAATATTAAGCAGCACAACTTTTTTCAACATTGAAGGATCATTGTGACGAGAGTGAGGGCCAGCTGACTGACGTCATGGTGATGGTTGAAGATTTGGTTTCAAAGCGAAATGTAAAAGCTCCTATTTGGCATTATTTTGGATTTAAACCCAATGCTAATAGGTAACCTGCAAACATGATCATAAAGAATAACAATAAACCCACCATTTAAGCAATTGCTGCCCCTGAATAAGTGATTTAAAAGCGAGGTGGAAAAGAGAGAAAAACTCCAAACTTCAAACTTCCCCTGATGATACCGGTATTACCGGTGTTGTCACGCGTCAATTAACTGGTGGGAAAATTTCCTCACCGTCACATCCCTAATAAATAAATAAATATATGTATATATATACAGAGAGAGAGAGAGAGAGAGAGAGAGAGAGAGAGAGAATGCGTTGATGAAGAGTCAAATGAATCAAATCAGTGAATCATGTTTTTATCCAGATCATTACAATTATTCCTTTAAATGAACCAACTCATTACAATGAACCATTCTTGTCAAAGCCAGAGAGGACAAATAATCTAACGAAAAATGTAGTTAAATTGGTATAGTCACTAACTCCCAACATACTGCTCGAAGAATTTAATTTTGACCTGCTTATGTTTTCTTTCTCTTTTTTCCTCTAGTGGTGAGAGTGGATGGGGGGGGCTCAGCCTGACTCTCCCCAACCTCAGGGCTAACCAGTGAAGAAGAGGAAGTCACGTTATCAATATAACAATACAGAGGAGAGGAGAGATTGGAGAAGGAAACAATGCAGGAGTGAAGCCATGACAGCCATCCGGCAAGGGACGCCGATACTTAAATGACCAGACCTTTGATCCTTTTGAACCTAGCACAGACAATACGTTGTTAAATGGTTCAGCAACACCACATCAATGGATCCACATCAACGTTCAGACTCACCGGCCTAAAGTAGCTATTTCTAAACAAAAGCCTATTACCCGTAAGAAAGTTCACTATAATGTATACTGAAACCCACCACAAACTTTGATGAATGTTTAACATATACTGGGTTTCTCAGATGTATTTATGTGACCTTGTAACACAAACTCTGGATGTCTTTGGCTTCACAAGAGAACGTAAAGAGATGGCCATCACAGGCTTCATGGATATCGCGCAATTTAGCAGCCGCACCATGGTTCCTCTACCTGGAGCCTTCTGCCTGATCTAATAAGGATTTTGTTTTTGCCTTATCTTTGAAGTATTCATAGATTTTGTCTACAACATCAAGGCCCTTTATTTAATCATAATTGTATTTGTACCCATTTTCATTCAGCCATTTCCAGGTGTGTTAAAACTTCGGGGGGTTATATGCAGTTAGCGCATACCAGTCACCGTCTTGTTTCAAAGCAGCTGATCGCAGGTCAGCGTTTATGGGCAACAACTCACGACTGTGACATTTGTTGACCTTTACTAATGTAATGATTCAGATCTATACTTAGCTCGCCTTCCCTTTTCTCTCTTTCACACTCTCCGTGACAGCCTTTTCTAAAAAAAACAAAAACAAAAAAAAACGCATAGCGTGTCATATTCCCTGCCTTCCTCTAGTCATTGCAGTTTAGGTTTCATTGCCTAGATGCTCTCGCCTTTCCTCCTCGGAAATCTGAGTCACAATGCAAACAGAAACCAGAACTAAAAGAGCTACAGAACTATTTTCAAGCCATCATGTACTCTTAGAAACAACCACCATGTTAATGTCCTACCATTATTTCAGCCATATCATTTTTTTTTCTTCAGGTTTGATAGGAATGTCTGGATATTTAGTTCTGATTCAGATTTAACAGCCCAGGTTTCTTAAACGTTTACATTAATGATTCTTTAAGTACTTTTGAGGAGACCTCATCCACCCCCTCAATAATTTGTCTTAACTATTTACTAAAAAAGAATACTAAACAAAAAAAACATATTTTGCTAGTATATTTTAAAGTTGTTTTAAGTTGTATACTCCAAATGTGTATCTTTAACTACATATTGTCATATGAATAACCAGTCAGTAACCTCACTGACTTAAGTCTTACAAGCCTTAAATAAACAAGCCAATATTAACGTTTTATTTTAAAAGGTTGTTCCTTGACCACTTATATACCTTCAAGAGAGAATTATCTGATGTGCGGCCAATACTAGGATTTCCCCCATCATATTTTCAAGTTGCTTGTCTTAAGGTTCATAAAATCTCTTTGTTTCTCTTTTTTTTTCTTGCTCAGACTCCACAGTCATTGACACTTACTGTAGCTCTTGATGAGTCATCCTGTCTAGGTTTTCCTCTTCTTTGTCGCTACATTTGTTGCTCTTTCTTTCTCACTCTCTATCTTGGCTACATGATTCATTCCATAAATGCTGATGCAGATTCAGATGCCATCCCAGCAGTCATGTGCTGGAAGCAGTCACGACTAAGGGGGAATAAGAAGTACTTTAACATTATTATATCACCTTTAAAGTAAAAAGGAATGGTCTAACGAAACAAACAAGTCAACACTCAACAAAACAAAAACAGAAATACTAAAAATAGACATTTGCTTCCCGTTTTCTACCCATCCAATGGGATATTGCACTCATGAATAGATGTTAGGGACCTAATACAGATATTCCATAGCGTGCACACACACAGTATCTAATGGACTGTCTTTCGTTGCATTTCTAATGCGCTCACCATCAGGCTCTGGAATAAACATGAGAGGCATTAGTGAGACATTCCTGTCAGGCAGGTCGTAATTACCCCTGAAGCTGTCCGTTTCTCTTCCCCACAGTCAGTTCATTCTCCTGGGGCTCTGTTCAGCTCAGCTTCCCTTCCCTGGAGCTCTGCCTCTCCATTCTGAGACTCACCATCCAACTTTTCTGCTCTCAGTTCCACTAATCAACAAAAAATCTACAGGAAATCACTTTCTGATACGACAAGATTCCCCCAAAAATCAGTCTAAAGCAGGTAGCAGTATATTGGACCATTTCAGCTGATCTAAGCTGGTCATTAGCTGGTTGACCTGCCACTATTATTCAAAAGCCAACTTGACCACCTTAAACTGGTAGCTGGTAGTTTTTTGTTGTTTTTTTGTGGCTTGCCAGCTACCAGTTTAAGCTGGACTTTCCAGCAGGGCGATTATTCCAGTACTCAATGCTAGTCACAGACTGGTTTGAACTATTACACTCTAATTCAGTTCCTCCTTGAAGTACTGCATAACCTTAAAGTTTGATATAAGAGTCGGTGGAACATCTCTGCCTCCTGCTTTTTTGGCAGGAAGGTTGTCTGCTCCATCAGCTTTTATACGGCTTTAGTATCATGCATCTCCCCAGGCGCTGTACTTTCCATTAAATCAGGCAGCGAAGCATATCCATTGGCTTCTGGAGTTGATTGCGTACTAGTGTTTAATGCACATCAGGGGTTTAACACTCACCGATGTTTGTTCTGATACTTGAGAGAATCTGATGAGATCAAGATAAGATCTCTTGGTCTGTGTGTGGGAATGCGCTGATAACAGAATGGGTTGTGTTTATCCCATGCTCTGCTTCTTAACAAAGAGCAGAGAAGTTAGCAGACATCAAATAGCGAGAGTTGTGATGACAATACAAAAGAGATCTGAGCGATTGATGCCCCTCAGGGGATAATGGTGTGATGTATTATATGTTGAAAAAATGGCTATATTTTCATAGATTGTTAAAGTGATTTGTTGTTCTAAAGTGTTCTGAGAATTTACATATGAGGTAGAGCCATTCACCATGTGTTTCACATATAACCCAGACGACTTGATTGGCATCTAACGGCCGTCTATGCATCAATCAGTCAATCAGTAAGCATTTAAAACAATTGAAGTAAACAAGTGGATTGATTCTTGATTCAGTTCCCTAGAATGTGCCAAAAGTTGCCATAAATAAAACACCTCCACACAAAAATGGTTATAAATCTCCATTTGTCAGCCAGAAAGTGTATCAGAGGAAAACAAAACTCTTATTTGCCATATATTCACATATATTAAAAAAAAACATCCTTATTTCTACTTCAGTCGTTTTTTTTTTTTATAAAACTTTTTTGTTTTAAATTTCAAATAGATGTATTCTTTGAGAGCAGTATTTTATAGAGACAGTTTACTTTCGTAGCACTTAAAATAGAATAAATTTGAACACTCAAAGAGTGTCCATCACCAGAAAGTGCCTGTGGACTCTGTCAGGTGTCTTTGAGTAATGTTCAACAAGCTTGGTTTTGTGTATTATGTTTGTTTATCTATTTCGCTTGTGTGTTCTGCGTTAATTGTATGTGATAGTTTTTTGTGTGCCTTTTTTTCTTTAGTTATAAGAAAATGTTGATGAAGATTACAAAACAGTACATCATTATCCAGCTAAAACACAGTACATCCAGGTGAATTTAGGTGATTCATTTAAAAAACACTGAAAGTATCATATGTCACTGTTAATTTACATCAGACCAGTCTATGCACTCAACTCAGCGCAACCTATTTTTTCAAAACTTTTAGCTCTTCATCTCTAAGCCTAAAACATGGCAATATTTGATAATTTTGTGTTTCATATATATGTTGATATGAAAAGGGATTGTACAATAACTATTAGATTAAATAGAGACTATGGTATATCACATTTAAGAGACTCAACTTAGGATGTTAGGAAGAACCTCCACATGATGCTTTAGAAAATCAATTGCCCTGTTCGGCCTATCCCTCTAATAGAGCTGAATGTTCTCTGTGTGTAATCTATGCTGTACAATGCATTGTGTAAATTGTTTCCTGGAGTTATGACAGTACACTTATATAAACAAGAAATGAAAGCATTAGAATTCTATTAAATAAAAACCAAATATGACTGCTACAACACGGTCTGTTTCCATCATTTAGCCATGTTTTTCCCAAAATACAGATTTAAAAAAATGCTTAAGAAAGGCGTTAGACACAATGGGCCTTATTTTAACGATCTAAGCGCATGGTCTAAAGCGCACGGTGCAAGTGCACTTAGGGCGTATCCGAATCCACTTTTGCTAGTTTAAAGATGGGAAAAATGGTCGGTGCGCCGGTCTAAAAGGGTTGTCCCTATTCTCTTAATAATGGGTGTGTTTTGGGCGTAACGTGCAATAAACCAATCTCATCTCATTCCCTTGAAAAGCCAGTTGTTCTCGCGCCATGGCGGATGCACTATTTACATGGCGGAATTTGAAAGTGGCAAAAATGTACGCTTCTCTAGTGAGGAAACGGATATGCTTGTGCGCGACATCTACGGGACAAAGTGTTGTGGACCCGCTTATAGGCGCATATTACTAACACGCTCTTTAAATAACAAAAAAAATCTTTCAGTTGGCTCAAAATAGCAACGCGCCAACAATGTGCCTGAACAAACCTCGTTTTCAGACCAGCATGCCCATGGACGCACAAATAGGCGCAAATTCATTTGATATTTAAACAACGTGGCGCAGGACAAGAAAATGATAACTGTGTCGGCTAAAACTAGCAAAAAACACTTGCCGCATTGCCCCAGGTGTATGATAGGGCCCAATATCTTGAACAATGATTTCTATAAAACATCAATCACTTACACTTTTATCTAAATGATAATGGCTCCAGGGTGTCACATTAGTGAGTCTGAACTTTATAACTCAGATTGTTCTGATTACAAAACAATATACATAATTACATTTTTAGACACCCTGTTTTGATTTGTCATATGAACACCCTGGGAAACACCAAACTCATGATCCATGATTGAGGTTATTCAGTGGTCCAACCTCTATATGGCCCCTAGAGGCTTCACAACTTATATTAGCTCCAAATCCAGACCTCTTAATACACATTAACCAAAAGCCCTTAAGATCTGCAATCCAGCAACAACATGGGCAGAGCATCAGATTCCTTCTGTAAAACAGTGTAAAATTCACTTTGCTGGGAATTTAAGCAAACATGAAGAATTACACTTCACTACTTTATTGGCCTTTGAGCAACATATCTAAAGTTCATTTTTGCATTGTTCTTTCAGTGTGAAGGCAACAAAAAAACTGAAAGAAACAATTCCAGATGTATGTCTAAAGAAACTTTTTGACAAAAAAAGTTTGCCATGTCACTTCATCTCAATGGGAAGTGAGAACTGTTTTAAATTATGTAATTTTTTTTGAAAGTGGGCAGAAAAGCACAGACCACAAAATATGTTTGGACTAAGTGATTGCCAAACCACAGCATAAAGCACATCCATATGCTTTATTAGATCCCATCTTTGAGTCGCTGCAATTGTAACTCTGCTTGCATTCATGCTGAAACCCAAAGAAAGCACCGTTTTATTATGAGGAATTTCACAATAATTGTTATGTGTGTAAGTAGTTACCCACAGTTTATGAAGTAACAGTTCCCTTTCGTTGTCACTCCGAGTTCCGTCGGAGGACGACGAATGGGGTTTTCGCATAGAAAGCCTATCAACTTCGACTATTACAAAACGAGCCAATGGCAAAGAAATGCCATGGGTCTGCGGAATTTGCATAGCGTATCTCCGCCCCACCTCGTGAGTATAAAAGCGGAAGACGCCGCAACATGCAGATATGTTTTCGCTTCGGAGCCAAGGCAATCCCTTCGCTCCACAAGCCATCTCTGAACTGTCAGCTGTTACAAGACGAGATTCTCCGGTGTTGGTGTGACGGCGATCTCCCAGCGAGTGCACACTTCCTGCTTATCTGTGCAGTGGTTTGCCAGTGAGTGTGTTTCTCCCTGGGCGCTTTAAAGGTGCAATCAGCAAAAATTTTGAGTATCTATTAACAGAAATGCACAATGACATCCATAACTATGTTTTCAGTGGTGTATAAAGAACTTACTTAATAAACCGTAATGTTTTTATTACCTTAGAATGAGACATTTATATCTACATAACCGCGGGAATCCCCTTCTATGAAGGTCGACATATTGTGACGTCATGTTTCTACCGTAGCTGAACGCGCACAAACAGCGCTACAGAGCGCGTTTCGTCACTACCTTGAAAGAGAAGCCGCAGAAACCTAGAAGCTAGCCATAAACACCGTGAGTAGTGACTTGTCAGTGGTGTAAAATATGTAGTTGGATTGTTTCATGTAACGTAGTTCTCCCTCGCTGTGTTATGGCTTTGCTATGTGGGGATACATGTGCTGGTTACGTTCGTGAGACAGCTGATTTGTACTCTTGTCATTGACCATAAAACAGTAACGTTACAGGAATCACCAACCCATCGATCTTGGAAGCATTTTAAGTCGATCGCGAAGAGTTTTCAAAATCAGAGAAAAAAAGCCTATTGTGTGTAGTAAATGGTGTCAGGGGATGTGCAGGCGGGCGCGCTGTTATAATCATGTCATTTTTGCCGCGCGCACCTTTGGGCTCATGCGGACGTGTCGAGTATAAACAAGGCTTTACGCTTTAACCAGCTCAGCCACAGTAACAGCTCATATTAGCCAGCTAAACTTTTACTAGCAGCTACCCTGTTAGAAAAATATATAGTTGCCTAGTTTAATGTGGTTCTTCTCCCTCGCTGTATTATGGGTTTAGACAATCAGCTGATTACTATTATTATATTATAGACCCTTGATCCTCACCTGACTATGTCTTTGAAAACGTTATCCATGATGTGGTTTATAATGGACTGTGGTACAGAAACAGTGACAATGTTACACACTCTTGGCTTACTCTGGCTATTCTCTGCTGTCTCAGACGCCGATATGTTTGTCCCGTTTTAGCCACCGTGGCTTCTTCGAAAGGGAGGGGTGAGCAGTGGGCTGAGCCCTTAGTGCAAACTCGCAACCGAACCGCTAGATGCCGCTAAAAATCACACACTGCACCTTTAATTCCGAGGTTTCCTCTCTGAAAGAGCTTGCATGCGGCAGGTCTTTTTAAAGATGCCTCGCCCGTGCACTTCTGGTTGCGGTGGTTTCGTGTCTGACTCTGATGGGCACGAGCGCTGTCTAGTGTGTTTGGGCATTGATCACGCTAGATTGGCGCTCGTGGATGACTCATGTTCTCTCTGTGGGAACATGACCATCGTGTCACTACGGTCGAGACTCAGTGATCTCGTAAGAGTGAGAGTCCCCTCATCCACACCCCGATCTACTGACTCTAGAAATAGAGCTAGTACTTCGGCTGGTGGCCAGGTTGACCTGAGGGTGACGGTGTGGAACAAAGCGCCGACTATCAGTCCGTGCTCTGCACCTACCCCTCTCGTGACGGTGCCCGTTAGTGTCCAGGGGATTCCCGCGGGTCCATCTTCGGATGCCCCGCGTGTTTCCTTTGGCGCGTGTTTCCTTTGCCTCCTTCGGGTGTGCAGTCGTTTGTCGAGTCGGACCCCGAGATGACTGCCATGCTTACCCGGGCGGCCGCGAGCATCGGGTTGGAGTGGACTCCTCCGCCCCGTCCCGAGCGCTCGCGGCTAGATGATTGGTTTTTGGGTGCGGCTGCGGATTCACGTCCGCAGCCAACCCCAATTCCTTTCTTCCCGGACGTGCATGATGAGATCTCGAAGTCCTGGAAGTCTCCCATGTCTTCCCGTGACCGCTCGTTGATTTCATCCGCCTTTCCTCCCCTCGATGGAGCAGCTGCCCGTGGGTACACTGGGCTCCGCCCGGTTGAACGCTCTGTTGCGATGCAACTGTGTCCTCAGAGTGCTTCTTCTCGTGGCGAGCCTAAGCACCCATCCAAAGCCTGTAGGTACTCGTCTACGTTAGTGGCGAAGTCCTACAGAGCGGCGGGACAGGCGGCTGCTTCGCTGCATGCTATGGCCACTCTGCAGGTCTACCAGACCCAGATGCTCAGAGACATGCACGAGGGTAGGACAGACCCAGGGCTCTTTGATGAGCTGCGCGCTGCCACCGACCTCGCTCTCCGGGCGACGAAGGTGACCGCACGCTCCCTGGGTTTGGTGATGTCCACAGCCGTGGTCCAGGAGAGACACCTGTGGCTGAACCTGGCTGACATGAAGGATGCCGAGCGGTCCCGGCTGCTCGACACCCCCATGTCCCAGGCCAGCCTCTTCGGCGGTGCAGTTGAGGACTTTGCCCAACAGTTCTCAACTGCTCAGAAACAGACTGAGGCTATCAAGCACATCCTGCCCCAGTCTGTTCGCCGCCGAGGACGCCCTCCTGCGGCTCCCGCCCCTCCCGCCCGGCCCAAGCAGCAGCCTTCACCTGGGCCCGGTCGTGGAGGAAGCCCTCTCCAGCTCCGCCCCCCGCTAAACGCCGGGCCAAGCAGCGCTCCTGTGACGGGCTGCTCAGGGATGTTGACTGTTACTTCACAGGAGGTGGTAGCAGGAGGGATCTCAGATTTACGCAGGGCACTGGAAGACAGCTGAGAAGGTGGCGTGATTAGACTGGTATCCCCATTCGTCGTCCTCCGACGGAACTCGGAGTGACAACGAAAGGGAACGTCTCGGTTACGGATGTAACCCTCGTTCCCTGAGTAGGGAACGGAGACGTTCCGTCTTCCTGCCACTTTCCGCTGTACCGCGGTGACCCGAGTCATTTGCTTATATTTTCGACCCGAACCCGCGGGTCCCGTCGGGTTTGTCGGGCCGACCCGGCCCGTTGAGAACTCTAATCGAAAGCATTTAAGTAGTATAAATTCAGTCAAGTCATAAACTTCTGACTGTTAGTGTATGTTAACATTTCGACATGCTCATACACACCCACATAAGCACTGTGTGTGAAAACCGCTTGAGAGAACAATGCTTGCACAAGAACCAGCGCTTTACAAAGCCTGTACATCAGAGCCTTTACCCACTGATGCTTGTCAGCAGGCTTGTAGACAGCGATGAGCAGCAGGGTGTAAGAGATAAGCTCCACTGTCACCGCATTCACTTTCAATTAGATTAGCCAGACAAACCAACTACCCCAGCAAAATGTAGTCACTAATCAAATAATTCATCCATAACCCTCATATACTTAATAAGGACCATGGGTCGGCTAAAACTTAAGATTAAAAGATTAAAAGTTGTCATAAAAAGGGACATTACTGGTGTGTAATTACATTCATTTTGGCAAGCAAAGACCTACAAAGTGAAGAATGACATCACTGCATCTGCCCATAGAAAAGATTTATGCCAGAGTCAAGGACACAAACAAACTATTATCACTGACAAGTGAAAGAGAGAAAAAGACAGAGATGCAGACATGCAGAGGAGTGTAAAACAAATGGGGAGAGGGGAATGAAAATGTGATTTTACACAGATTTGTCAATGAATAGTTTTAATTTCTCTTTTAGTCCAGTCAGAGCTCTGTGAGATCACTGCTGTGAGGTCATTGCTCTGTGATGTCACACCTCTAATAATTATTTGGCATATTGTAAAAAGGTAGGCTAAACTTATATTTTCAGATCCCAACTCTGTGATGCCATAATAGCTCCATAAATGATTTGCAGTCCACTGAATATATGAATTCATAGACAAGACCATAGCTTTGAGAGGATTTCCCATTATTATGGGTAATACATTAATAATTTCATTAAATGGGTCATATACACAACTGCTAAACAGTTTGGGGTTGGTATGTTTTTTTCTTTTTTCTAAAGAAATAAAAATTATTCCGCAATTTGCATTAAATTGATCAAAAGTGATAGTAGTGACATTTATAATGTTACAAAATATTTATATTTCAAATAAATGCTATTCTTTTAAACCTTCTATTCATCAAATAATCATATATAGATTTTAACACTTTCTTCAAAAATATTAAGCAGCACAACTGTTTTCAACATTGATAATGATAAGAAATATTTCTTGAGCATCAAATCATCATATTAGACTGATTTCCGAAGGATCGTGTTACACTGAAGACTGGAATAATGATGCTGCTTTGGCATCACAGGAATAAATTATCTATGTATTTAAAATTATTTAACGTTAATAAAAATTGTATACCGTTTTTACTGTATTTTCGATCAAATATATGTAGTCTTTGTGAACATAAAAAAAAAAAAATTACCACCCCCAAACTTTTGAATGGTAGCTTATTTTTCCCTGAAGTCCACTTATAATGTTAATGTTAATGCGTGTGTGACGTGTCATACTTGATTTTTTGACACCCATTTTTTCCACCATCTTCACTTGTGGAATAAGCAGTTTTGTTACTTTTTAAACAGACCCATCATTAATTTTCTTTGAAGTCTACATAACATTGACACATTGTTTCAATAACTGGTCTTTTTTTAACTGAGAAAGGTTTGATTTCTAAAGGTTTAAAGTCCCTGTAAAGGCAATTCTAAAAAAAAATTCTAAACCCATTATAAATGTTAGAAATGTATTGCTAAAACATATTACAAAGACTGTGAACTGTGAATTACTGAATTGTGGGTTAGACCGTTAAACAGTTTTTCACCATTGCTATTTTCCGGATTTGTTTGGCGGGGCTAAAACGGGGCTCGATGACGCACTGGAGCCCATGAGCTCCTGGACCCGTCCCTACTTGATGACGCACTGAGGCCACTGAGGCTGGCCCCTCCCATAACAATAGAGCACATTCGCATCAGTTCGCCGCTAAATCGCGAATTACTGTCAGTACTATTAGTTACTACCATAGATATCTATATAAAGGCTAGATGTCTTACGGCGGAGTCTCTATCGTCATCACCGTCGGCCATCTTGTCACAGGCAAGCTGATGTAAGATGAGTGATCAGCACGAACATAAATACTCTTATCTCGTTAAAATTTTTACGGATTTACAAACGGTTTGGTTTCTTACAAACGTTATTAACGTGGCTATAATTCTGGATGATTATTTATTTATACACTTATTATTCATAAGTATGCAGTGTCATAACTGCATCTCTGATGTTTATAACAAACCAGCCCATTTGAAAATCGGTAGAAAATTGAGCAAGTTATGGTTATTTAAAAAGAACATGCACCCTTAAAACAATGTTACGAGTGAGCGAGCTGCCTGTGACAAGATGGCCGCCAGGTGCTGACGTCGACCTCCATTGGTCAGCCGCGCGGACGAGACATCTAGCCTTTATATAGATATCTATGGTCACTACAGCCTACAGTATGCTAGCTAGCTATGCCTTCGACACGGAAATGCATATAGGCTACTACCTGGATGCGATCATGTACAAAACAGTTCGGTGTCTTTATTTACATTTCCTAAAAACGATCACATCAAGAAGAGGTGGATTAATTTTGTGAAGAGCCAACCTTGATGGAGAGCTGAGGATCACCACCAACACCCGCCTCTGTAGTGATAATTTTACACGGGATAGTTTCATAAACTTTCGTCGGAGACAACTGGGATTCACTGATAATCCCCTGTTACTGGTGAATGGGCTGAACCGACTATCTCCCGCCTCGGCCTTCATCTCCCTGTCCTGAAAGCAGTATCACCTAATATTACCATCGGTAGCGTTCCCGCGAGTGGGCGTGGTTTCAGCGCAGCCAGCGGACACGCCCCCAGCGCTTGAGAGCAGAGAATACTGCTCATTTTTTCAAGATTTTGATAGCTTATTTTATGTACTTGCCGTTTTTTTATCATTCAAATTTGGGTGGGTGGCTAATAACACATTTTTCTGTTGTGTGACAAACTCAGAACACATACTTAATTTTGACTTTACAGGGACTTTAAATGTTTTCATTTACTTTTTTTAAATTTATATCCCAACTGGAATATCAGAAGTTATTTAGGACAGAGGAAAGACATCCAGCTCACCACAACCATTAACACATCTACAAATCAATACACTCCATCACACACACATATGTAGACCCCAGACCACACCACCCCTCAAGAGAAATGAGGCAGGACCACCAACGGAAGAAAGGAGAGTGGACTAAGAGACATAATTAGGACAGAGAGAGAGAGAGAGAGAGAGAATGACAAAAAGAGAAAAACAGGGGGATGGTCAGATTTAAATACAGTAGGAAGTTTATCACTGTTCCTCTATCTGTAAAACACTTGTGCACAATATTAGCAGTCACATACAGACATGAAGCCCTGCATGTTAACACAGTCTTTGCCCACCCACGTAAAGATGACTGACCACACACACACACACACACACACACACACACCAGGCTATTTCTCTGACATTGTCTCAATCAGAGCATTCCATTGGCACACTTTAAACAGTGACTGCAATGACATGATTCCACCATCTGTTCATGTAAGCAACACCCAGCAAATAATGAACACACGCAAACACATACTGTCCCACAGATTCTCTTCCTGTCTGTACAGACATTGAAGAATGTGTATGTTCACATATCGATCAATAGATCTATAGTGCAAATACAGAACGGTCAATTCGATAAAGAAATGTATGTAGATGTAGAATATAGATCTTTTTGTAGTTCAACCAGTATTTTTTTCTTTTTGAAAGAAAGTATTTTTATTGAAAGAAAATTGATGCATAAAATGTATAAAAACTGATAGTAAATATTTTTAAACATTGTTAAATAAATGCTGTTTTAAAAAAAAAAAATAAACTTTTAAATCAACAAAGAATCCTGAAAAAAGTTTATTATATTTTCCACAAACATGAATTTACCAGGTCAATTTCAATGAGTTCAGTGTGTGTGTGTGTGTGTACACTGCAGTATTCCTATTGGCTACATGCCACACGAATACCAAAGCACCATCAGCTTGAGAGTGAGTCACTAGCCTGGTCTCACTGTATGTGTTTGTGTGTGCGAGACTAACAGCAGATGGAGAAAAACTGCATTTCTTTCCAATCTCCCCATTGATAATGTCTGGCCTCTGCGGGCCTGTTCTGCATTACACTCATTGTGTATGGCCAGTCTTGCTTAAACCGTTTTATTCAGATGGAGTTAATCTAGGCATCATCCATGCTGACACAATCAATATTTATGTGAGATATGGAAATTTATGGTAAGTTATTATTCATTTCATTATACTTTTAGTTCTGCCTATCATTGGGTGCAGCTGCGTGAGGAAGAGGCTCACTGAAGTGAAACGGAAGAAAATGGAAGGGTTCAAATAATCTATTTTTAAGCTTTATTTGTTTGTTTGAATTCAAAGGGTTTAGGAATTTCATTCACTCCCATTTTGATGAATAGCTTTGGCTGGAGAAATGGAACAACAGATGTTGAATTCATCGCGCACACACACAAACACACAAACAGGTAGACAGAGACCAACCCAGGCTCATTGGAAAAAACGTGTCTGTGGCAAAATTTTTGCTTTTTAAAAAAAAAAAATTTGTTGCAAATTTTATAAAACTTTCAAGGTGCAATGTCCAGTAAGTGCCACTAAAAGCATGTTAGGTTTTATCCAAACAGAATCAAGCAATGATATTGTTGTGTGGCAGTGGTTCATGTAGGTTGTCTACAAACCGGAAGGTTGGTGGTTCAATCCCCGGTTCCACCTGACCAAGTGTCGAGGTGTCCATGAGCAAGACACCTAACCCCAGCTGCTCCCGACGAGCTGGATGGCGCCTTGCACGGCTGACACCGCCATCGGTGTGTGAATGGGTGAATGTGGGGCAAAATTGTAAAGCGATTTGGTGGCCATTGGGTCTGTGAAAGCGCTATATAAATGCAGTCCATTTACCATTTGTGCACATTGTGGCAGTTGGGAAATGAAATGCCCGGTGAGTGCCGCTAAACGATTAATGCTCTCTCTTGTTTGAAAATAATGTACCACCTACACTAAACCTAACCAATAGTGTTAACAAAAGCAAATATGAATAAAAAAAGCAATCATGCCATTGTAGCTATAAGCTTCCACAAGTCTTTGAGGTCTTTTATCGTAACTCGGGTTTCACAGGACTCATACCCGAGCACTTTGCATCGCAAATGCAATGTTGTACCAGCTGAACTACCGAGCAAGTTTACTACGTCAGAAAAGCCATACATATGGAGCTGGTTATGAGATGCAAATTTCAAAATGCATTATGTTAAAAGTGTTTTGTGGTCAAACAGTATTGTGCAAGTAACAACGTGAAAATAAGTCTTTATTAATCATTAATCTGTCCCGTAATCATTAATTTGTGTGAAAAGGAATAAAAGTTATTGGTGTTTTACTGCCACTAGGAAACTGCAGTGAATTGTATGTATGTATAGGTACTTTTTTGGAGTATTGCAAAAGGGTAGGTAGAAACACAGTTCCCTTTCAGTCGAGGAAGTCAGACGTAGTCGACATCGACTGAATGGGGATCACGCCAGGGAGCCAATCATCTTCTATTGGCTCTATTGAACGAGCCAATGGGAATTGGCGTGCGTGATGACATCACGCACTCCGCCCCCGCGGCGCGGGTATAAATTCGGAAGTGGATGCTCGCACTAGTTGCCTTTCGCTTCGGAGCCGATCGTTTGATGTCTCTGAAGAGTGCTGTTGTTTACAACGAGCGAGTGAGTCGGTGTTCTTCTGGAAGACTCTCCCAGTGCTGGTGGTTTCTACAACGCGAGTTCAGCAGTGATCGTGAGCTTTGAGCTCTTAACTGCTGTTTTAACAGCAACAAAATTCTAAATGTTTGTGTGTGTTGACGGCTGGTTAGAGGGCGGAAAAGTGAGTGCTTCACTGTTTCAGTTCACTGTTCAGTGTTGCCGTGGTCACTCCCCTTTGTGCTCCGGCACTGGTGATGGGTCCTATTTCCTGAAAGAGCAACACGGGTGCGTTTGCGCCTTTTTCAAGATGTCATTCCACCCGTGCGTTTCTGTTCCTCTCTGACGGTCACAATTGTTGCATCACGTGTTTGGGCTTACAGCACGCTGAAGCAGCTTATTTGGCCGGTTCACGTTCCCATTGCGGGAACATGAACGGTTCATTTTACCATGCTCCACCCCCGGGTGCTGTGTGGGATGGGTGATCGGAGGATAGTGATGGATGTCTCGCCCGGTAACCATTCCCTGTGGGCTCCTCACTCCTCCATCACACCGCAGCCGATGGAATTCCTGTTAGACGAGCTGGTCCCTCTTTAATGGCCCGATTAGCTGTTTCAATTGGGGTTCCCCCATAGGATAAGATGTCGATAGCAGCATCGGAGGGTGAGCTGGCCACTGGAGATGACGACTCGGCTGTGTTATCTCCCTCTGGGAGTGTAACTTTGCCTGAGCCAGATCCAGAAATGTCAGCTATGCTGAAACGGGCCGCCCAGGCTGCCGGGCTCGAGTGGAACCCTCTACCGTGTCCCGTTCAGTCTCGGTTGGAGGATTGGTATCCCAGTGCTTTTCTTTCCCGAAGTGCATGGAGAGCTTACCAGGTTGTGGATAGCACCTTTCTCTGACAGAAACTGCCTGAATAGCTTTCCCCCTCACTACCCTTGATGGAGGAGCGGTGAAGGGTTGCGAGGCTATCCCTCCAGTGGAGCGGTCTGTTGCGACACAGGTGCACACTCAGACCCTGCTTCGGGCCGCCTCCAAGCCTTCCGAGCCGGGTCCCTGTCCTCCACCTCGCTGCCCCACCTCGTACGTCTGTGGTTCCCTGGCCCCTGGCACGGTGTGTGTAAGCCTTAAAATGCTTCCTACCGCTCCAGCTGGCCCCGAAACTTTCAGCAAACTCGGCTTGAGATTCATTTCGTTTGTCTGTCGCCCTGGCTCAGTGATATTCATCATACCTAGGTGTTGAGCTGAGATGCTCCTAAGATTAGTGATATTTATCACACCTACGTGTTGAGCGTTGCTCCTGTCCTGGAAGGAAGCAATGTAGCCTCTTCCTCCAGCCGATATGAAGACCGGTTTCATTGTACCCTAGATATGTGGTGGGTTATGGCCTTCTTGGACCTGTGTCAATTGAAACGGGCCCTTTTTCGAAAGCCTCCATTCAATTACTAACACAGACGCATTTTCAAATGCTCCGTCCCTAAGGTTGGCCTGCAGCGTTCGACCTGAAGGAGAGTACTTCAGATCTCTATCCTTCCGCTCCACAGACCATTCTGTGTTCTTGCGTTCGATGGTGCAAAGTATCAGTACAAGTCCTACCCTTCACATGCTCCATAGCCAGTTGGGTCTTCAGGTCAACTGGGAGCGAGTAATCTCGCCCACGGGCTGAGTATCTTTTTTTCAGTTCAGGAGAAGGACTCGGACCAAAACGTCTCTTCAAGAGAGTGTGTTCGGCTGGTGCTTGAAGTGAGAAAGGGTCCCACTGAAAGATTTTTCAGAGGCTCTGGGGCATATGGCAGATGCAGCCGCTTTGGATTCCTCCATGCGAAGACCGCTTCAGCACTAGCTTTATGATCGAGTCTGTTGGTTATGGCCTGCTGCCAAACCCTCAGCCCGTGTTCAGTCCTTTCATTTCTCCGGGCCAAACCGCTCCTAGAACGAGGTCTACTAACACCGACTGAGGGGCCATGTACAAAGGGCATGCTTTAACGGAGGCCTGGGCGACCTTCGACTGCATTGGTGTTCGTTACCTCGAGTTGAGCCACCGCTGCTCAGCGAGCTGGTACTGGTCTGAAAAGACAACATCGCGACCATTGCGCTAAGCTTCCCTCGCATGTCACAACTCGCCCGTCACCTCCTCCTTGGAGTCAGAAGCTTCTGAGGTCACTTCATTCCACTATAAATTTCTTCCGGCCTGCTCAATTGTGCCGTCAACGAGCCTCACGACAGCTATGGCCAGGGAGAGTGGAGACTCCATCCTCTGGCGGTCTAGCTGGACAGGGACCACTTCAGGGCCGCACAGTTACATCTGTTGCCTCTCCGGACTCGTCCCTCTGCCAGTTGTGTTTTCTGTCTGAGCGGGCATCCCTTGGACAGACACTGGCTCTCAGCTGACCCCCGGGGCCCCGCAGAAATGCGTTCTCCAGTGAGCCTTCTAAGAAGCGGCTATGTGATTCATTATCGCTTGGCGCTGCGCAAGTTCAGTGATTTTCATCACATTCAGGTGTTGAGCAGAAATGCTCCTGCAGCTCAGTGAATGTCATCACACTCAGGCTAAGGTATTGAGCAGAAATGTTCCTGAAGCTCAGTGAAATTATCACACTTAGGTGTTGAGCAGAAATGCTCCTGAGCTCACTGAACTTATCACACTCAAGTGTTGAGCAGAGATGCTCCTGAAGCTCAGTGATCTTCACATCTAGTGTTGAGCAGTGCTCCTGTCTTGTGTGCGCATGTCGCTTGCACCTACTGTGCTAAGTCAGGAGTAGAACAGGTCTTGATAGTTGCCCCTTATTGGCCCAACCAGACCTAGTTCCATCGAAAGCCTTCCTGACTTCCCCTGAATACATTTCAGGGATGGGGCATGATGGTACCCGCGTTCAAAAAACTGAATGGGGAGTTTCAGGTGGCTACCACAAGGATATGTGGTTGTGACCATCACTTCTGCAAGCACCCCCTTAAGATAAGGTAGTTGTGCTTCACTAAGTTAGAAGTGGAACCTATTCTTGAATGAGTCTTCTCTCTGTGAGGAGATCCTGAGAGCGTTCGGTCATTTCATTGCTCTCTTTCCTTCAAGTTGGGTTGGAGTAGGCTGTTCCTTCACCCTCAATATGATGACGAACATCATATGTAGGAGCATGGGAAGCACGTCCTGATCGTCAGGTTCCTGAGGGAGCAAGGGTCATCCCTGCGCCCCTCTTTATCCTCTTGGGCCTGTCTCTGGTGCTACTGCACTGCAGAGACCGCCCCTGAGCCACTGCAGGCAGTGAATTAAAAATTCTGTTTTTAAACAGTTCTCCTGCTCGCATGGTCTCTACTAAAGGATAGGGACTTGCTCGCTTTCGGTCAACGACTTGTGCCTGGAATTCGGGCCGGCTAACTCTCACTAGCTGAGACCCCGGCCTGGATATGTGTCGAAGGTTCCTACCTTTCCCTTAAACTGGGTCCAGGTGGTGAGCCTGCAAGCGCTGCCCCAGAGGAGGCAGACCCAGCCCTGGCTTTCTCTTTTTTTTTTCTTTCTTTTTTTTTTTAATGTAAATTGAATTTTTGCAAAAGGAATTTGCTTAATTGTCATGAAAATAATGCAACAATGGCAAAAATCTAAATAAGAAATAGACTTAATGTTTATATTCCAAATATAATTCTTAAGCATCCTGAAAAAAGCCATAAGAACCAAACATTTATCAATAAATGAGTCTGGAAATCAACCATCTCAAAAAATCTAATTTGTTCAAGTGCTATTCTCTGAGTAGCCTCACACTGCAATAATATTCCTAAGTGTTAAAACAGAAAGCCACTCCGGGACAAATACCTTTTAATGGCTCATTTCATCAAGATAATTTCCCTTCTTCTTTATTGTGGCATTAGGGGGGCTGTACAGTGGCGAGGTGGTGGTCTGGGACACCAGCCGCTCACAGGACCTGATTTTGGCTCAGACAGGAATGTCTGCAGATACCCACCGTAAACCAGTTTATCAGGTATAGAAACGCTTATGACTGAGGCATGATGAACAAGCATTCAAAGATAAATGAATGCCCAGTATTTCTGCGATTAAACAGGTAAACTGGGTCCCAGGATCTCGCCGAGGGGAGTTTGTTGTTCTGTGCGCGGGTTCAGGAGGAAGAGTTCTGTTGTGGACTGTTGATGGAGCCGAAGCCAAACTCACCTTGAGTTCTGGATATGCCCTTGTCCCACGGCAAATGCCCCAGAGTGGAGTAGCAAGCAAAGTGGGTGTCTATCGTCATCACCGGCGGCCATCTTGTCACAGGCTAGCTTTCTGGCGGATGTATGGTGAGAACACAAATACTCTTATCTTGCTGAAATCTTGATGGATTTTCAAACGGTTTGGTTTCTTACAAACGTTATTAACGTGGCTGGATAATTCTGGTTGATTATTTATTTATACACTTATTTTTCATAAGTGTGCTGTGTCATAACTACATCTCTGGCGTTTATAACAAACCAAACAGTTTTAAAATCGGTAGAAAATTGAGCAAGTTATGGTTATTTAAAAAGTACATGCACCATTAACACAATGCTACGAGTGAGTGAGCTGCCTGTGACAAGATGGCCGCCAGGTGCTGACGTCGACCTCCATTGGCCAGCAGCGTGGACGAGACATCTAGCCTTTATTATGGATTTCTATGGGTGTCATAATATGGCCAAACTGTTTCGGTAAAATGATATCTGATCCTTTTTTTTTTTTTTTGACCCACCTCCACCCCCCCATGCCCCCCGCAACCCCCCCCCCCCCCCCCCCCCCCCCGCAATCCCCCCCCCCCTCTTCGGAGGACTCTTTTTAAAAAAAAGTTTATTACAGAAACTGTAATATCTTTTTTAAGTACATACACAATATGTTATATTCGGATTACATTTATAATCAGTACCTTTTACTGTTGTCCTACCATAACCTTTCACCATGTTTTAGTAAGATCCTAGATCCTTATAAGGGCATGGGGGGTTAAAGTACCATATACAAATTGATACACATAACACTTCTTTTTCCTCCTTTCTCACAATGCTGCTCTGGCTTAAAAATGACCTGGAATAGGAATTGCCTAGACATAGACTAATAACAGGCTTGTGCTAACTGTAGACCACTGGGCTAGTCCACAGACTGATAACGGGATTGTGCTGACTACAGACTGCTGGGCCGGAACACAGACTGATAACTGGATAATCCTGACTGCAGGCTGCTGGACTGGTCCACAGGCTGGTGACGGGCTTGTGTTAGTTGCAGACTGATAGGCCGGGACACAGACTGGTAACAAGTTTGTGCTGACTGTAGATCCCTGGGCTGGTCCACAGACTGGTGACGGGAATGTGCTCACTGCAAACTGCTGGGCTGGGACACAGACTGAGAGCTGGTTTATGCTGACTGCAGGCTACTAGGCTGGTCCACAGACTAGTAACAGGTTTGTGCTAAATGCAGACCACTGAGATCTGGTCCACAAACTGTGAGCTGGCTTAAGCTGGTTGTTGAATGCCAGACTGGACCACAGCTTGTAAGATGGCTTGGGCTAGTTGTTGGATGCCAGACTGAACCACATATTATGAGCTGACTTGGGCTGGTTGTTGAATACTCAACTGGTCTGCCGATTATGAGCTAGCATGAGCTGGTTGTTAAATGCCAGACTGGTCCGCAGACCGTGAGCTGACTTGGGCTGGTTGTTGGATGCCAGACTAGTCCACAAATTGTGAACCGACTTAGGCTGGTTGTTGAATGCTAGACTGGTCCACAGACCGTAAGCTGACTAGGGCTGGTTGTTAGATGCCAAACTGGTCCACAGATTGTGAGCTCGCTTGGGCTGGTTGTTGAATGCCAGATTAGTCCACAGATTGTGAGCTGACTTGGGCTAGTTGTTGGATGCCGAACTAGTTCACAGATTGTGAGCTGACTTAGGCTGGTTGTTAGATACCAGACTGATCCACATACTGTGAGCTGGCTTGAGCTGGTTGTTGAATGCCAGACTGTTTGTTTGAAAGCCCTGGCTTTCTCTGTCCGTCCGCTTCATTGCAGTCATACGTGCACAGAACGCAAGTCTTAGGACCTCAGACCAGCTCTTATCTGTTAAGGAAATCAGCAGAGAGGGAAGGCTGTTTCCAAGAGAGTTGGCCCACTGAAAATGTGGCTGCCTTCATCTTGGTGAAATTCTCGAGATGCAAATGTCCACTTAGGTGGTTAGCTCCTCTTAGATGAGTGTGTGCTCCCGCCTAGGCATTGACACAGAGTGCTTCGCTGACAGATATTCTAGAGTTGGGGGCTGGGCAACACCTTAGTCGAACCGCTGCTTTCCGTGGGCTCCCTTCATATTAAGCCATTTTCACTGTAAGCCCGGTTCGTTGTGTCGGTTTGTGGCGCCATTCCCCTCATATGGACTGGATACATGTGCAATTTTTTGCTCCAGTTAAGTTCCCCTTTTTTAGCCGAACCCTGTCGAGTTCCTCCATACCCTTCGGCAACGGACGTGGCGGAACGTCCGAAGCCAGGCCTATCACTCGGATTGCACTAGTGGAACCTGTGTTACATTGGGTCCAAATGCTGTGATCCCTACGGCGATCCCATATGTGTATTCTTCCACGGTACGGCTTCCTGCGGCGAGCCCTTGTCTTCCCTTGGCAGAGCCTGCTCTGCCGTCACTGTCCGGTTGAGTCTCTCCCCTGTCATAGGCTGGAGCCACCCCAGTGACATTCCATATGTTGTACTGCCGGTCATCTGCCTAGTTCATATGTGTATTCTCCACATGTTAGCTCCCTTCGGGCAGGATGTGGCTTCCACAGCGTCCCTTACTTCCTTGTACAGGGAACGCTTTCCCAGTGGTCCTGTAGGAAACACAGTGACTTCCCTGGCCTAAGCCCTGTCCCTTCCCGCCTTAAACTGCGGGGGGATCTGGAGGCTTTTGTCTAGGCACTGGAAGGTGGCAGCTTTAGTGGCGTGTTCAATGGTTATCCCATTTCAGTCGACTACGTCTGACATTCTTGACTGAAAGGGAACGTCCTGGTTGAGTATGCAACCCACCGTTCCCTGAAGGAGGGAACGGAGGACGTAGTCCCCTTGCCACTACCACTGGACCACCGCTGACTCAGAGTTACGCTAGGCTCCTCAGCAAAAAAGCAACTAGTGCGTGCATCCACTTCCGTATGTATACCCGCGCTGCGGGGGCGGAGTGTGTGATGTTATCACGCACGCCAATTCCCATTGGCTTGTTCAATAGTACTCGAAGATGATTGGCTCCTTGGCGTGATCCCCATTCAGTCGACGTTGACTACGTCCTCCGTTCCCTCCTTCAGGGAACGGTGGGTTGCATACGCAACCAGGACGTTTTCTAATGAGCCTCTGTTGACAGATACACAATATGTAAGCCTGTCAATGCAACAATGCAAGTAATTTAAAAAAAGTCTAAATTAGCAGCAACCCATTTTCTGAAAGAAAAATGTATCCTAAAGGACTGGAAAACACAAAAAGATCCATCTGACAATAGGAGGGAAACTAATATTATGACATCCTTCTTGACACATTCTGAAAACCCAATAAAGTCAAAATGTAAGTAAAACGGACATTTTAAAGGTTTAATCTTGAGCAAAAAGTCTATAAAATCTAAAAATACATAGCACAGCCAAGGCTAAAATTATGTACAAAACAGTAGTAAAAGTGACAGGATTTATGTTCAGTCAATGACAAAACCCTTTCAGTATCTCCTGAGTACTGGTGTTTTTGGAGATAAAAGCTCATATCATTTGCAGGAGAGCACAGGGAACACAACCACAGCCGCAGCTGAAATTAAAATAATGGCGTACTTATGATGATGCACCTTCATTTAAATGTCCGCATTATTTATAGATGACATTTAAGAAAAAAATGAAACATGAACAATAAACACAAAGTACCCGTCTGATTCAGCCTCTTTAGAGTGAGGCCACGACCCTGTGAGTGCTATCGAAGTCTATTAAGTGCTTTCTAATTGCCATGGGCTCAGCGTGTATTGTTTTATGAATAGTTAAAAAGGAGCTATCCCCAGGTCCTTGAGCTCTCACAGAAGACAAAAATATCTACTTCACTGTCTATGAAACAGGGCTCATACAAGAGCCGTGAAATTTCAAGTGCCATTAAACAAATGTAAAACTCCATGAGTCAGCATATTGAGCCCAAATTGGTGGCACTTCTTATGAGCCACAAGGACAGTTGAATATCATTATGGGTGTTTGGAATAATAGAGTACACCAGACTTTACAGTAAATACCAGGATCAGATTCACGAACAAAACATGATTGTATGTTTTACAGTTTCATGCTAGTATTTTAGTTTATTTCCATTCATCTCCTCTCACAATATTTTATTTATGGGCTTTTTAATGATTAATATAACAGGACAGTGAAAAGAGACAGGAAATTATTCAATAGAGAAAGGGGGAAATAGGAAAATATGACACAGTCCATGGCACCAACACAACAATATGGCTCCATCATGCTATTCTTTGATATTTTTTTCTCTCAAAACAACAAAGCAAAAACTTTTTTTTGCCACAATAATGGTTACAACATCTACCAGCAGGGGCTAATTTCTGAAGCTAACCTCTAATAAGTTTAAATTTGTTACATTTGTTAATGCATTAGGAATCATGAAAGCGATTTGTATAGCCTTTATTAATCTAAATGCTAATTTCTACTTATACTAATACATTTTTTACATTTCAAGTTGTATAAATTAACATTAACCAGGGCCGTAACCACCACAGACATTCCCCCATGATAACTGTTAATTATTGGGGAGAATTAAATAATGTTAGTTTTAACAGTAAAATAAAATAAAGTAAAATATTATCATTATCAAATATTAAATTGATTACTTTATAAAAACAATTAACCTAGAGCCTTTTTTTTACCTTTCTTATTTATTTTTCTGTATTCCCTTAAATAATTTTTAATACTTTAATTCCTTTAAATAAAAAAAGGAATGTTTAAGAAATAGTTACAGCATTGTTACAACTTTAATATTAGCCTAAATTAATAAATGGTTTAAAAATATTTGTTAATTGTTAGTTCATGATACCTACTGCAATGCCGAATGTTAACAGATTAAACCTTAATATAAAGTGTTAACTTGAACTCAGAATGCATTATGATAATGGAACATTATAGCTTTAATGAAATGAAGGCCTTTTCTTCGAGACTCTAAAAAGTAGCCCTGCTCAGTTCAGTTCAATCTGCTGCTAATTAAACACACATATGTTTCCTAAAGAAGTCTGCCTATAGCCGAGAATCACACTCCAACCACAACAAGCATGTATTGTTCGGAAAAAGACAATATGTACAGCAGCAATTTCACAAGATGTTGTCTCATTAACAAGTTGTATTATAAAATAAATGTAAAGGCAGATTAGTTTAGGTTAACTTTAATGTTGAATCCAAGTCAGTCCACTCTTTCTAATTACAATTTAAAAATACATTTTAAAACAGCCAGTGTAAATAAATTAATTCAACCAGTTTGACCGCATGCATTCAACCTAAACATCATTTGACAGATCAGACAAAATAAGTTTTATTTCTTATAGGTAAAGCACCAACGTTCAACTTGGAGCTTCAGATAAAGAGAAAACATATTGTGCTCTTTGGTAAAGCTCTCAGAACCTTTAGATCTTTGGAACCTTTGGAATTTAAGCATAACGTCTGGTCAACATTACTGCTTATTCTGGCCAAGAACTGCCAAGGCAACAACAACTTTACTTTTTCTTTTATGCATTTGGCAAACACTTTTATCCAAAGCAACTTAAATTGCATTCATTGCTATGCTTTTTTTCCGGTTTATGGTTTAATTCAGCCTGACTACGTCCGACTTCGTACTTCCGCTCAATTTCAGTTCGCTTCTGTACTTAGTTTGAGATAGCGACCTATCTCTCAGTTTTCCTCCGGCCTGAAAACAGCCGGCCAATCAACGAACAGAGAGCTGTGACATAGATGCTAAGCGCCGAGTTTAAGATTGTATTTTAGGTTAGGTAAATCCCCGAATATTCCCGGCATTTGCAAACTGAAGCCCGAACAAGAAGAGTGTTTGTTAAACATTTTGAATGGAGGTGATGTTTAAGTTGGAGAGGAAGGTGTTTGCGTTATGTGATTGGCTTACGGGTAACCAATGATTTTATACTTCAGACAAGCGCCCCCCGCGAGAAAGAAAACACTTTTCAATTATGCCATTCCAGACTCTGTCTACGAAGCAAATCGAAGTTGCAGAGTTTGGTATTACCAGTTTAATTATGATCTGACCAAAATGCAAAGTGACCAATCACAGTTTGGTTTGTCATTTCAAGTTGGGTTTTTCATTATTATTGAAAAAGGTTGTTTACCCAGTACATTAGCACTTGGCTTTTAAATGAGGTGAAAGGTCAAAAGGTTCAGTTAGATGCTCCATAACTGTACTTTGTGATGGTACACACAACCTGCACACCAGATGTGCAGTGCTTGTGTGTGAGAGAAAGACTATAAGGAAAGACAGGTGGTAGGAAATGAAATATGGTGGGAAAAGAATATATTGGACACAAGAAGACCCATTCAAATACCGTAAAAATACTCAAAATACTCAATACTCTTGCTTATACAGGTATGATAACCTCTAATTGCTTAATTTAGGAGTTAACTTGTATGAGTCAAAAACGTGAAATGTGAGAAAAGAAAAAAGATTTGAGAAGGAGAGAAATTATTAAATTATTTAAATAGTAGGCTACATTGGGTTTAATCTGTCGTTTAATGAGATTAAATATATGTTGTCAGTGCCGAGAATTTTAACATGAATAAATACATAGATCCGACTATTTTAAGTGTGTACTTTAAAGCTGCAGTCCGTAACTTTTTTGTGTTAAAAATTATCCCAAATAAATTTGAGCAAATACATAACCAGCTGGGATGGGCTGGTGTTCAAAACTATCTGCTTGCTGATATATATATATATATATATATATATATATATATATATATATATATATATATATATATATATAATTTTTTTATAAGCAAAATATGCATTATATACAGTATATATATACACAGTGACTGGGGGTAGTAGAGACAGAACAGAAGGGAGGAAAAAGTAAGGAAGATGTATAGGACAGGGAGATGTGGGACATGTCCAACAGATCTATAAGTGAGGAATAGTTTCAAAACTTCACGTAGAGTGTGTCACATTAATTCCCTGATGAGGTTATCAATCAGCACCAGTCTGGGTGGGGGCCTGATATACAAGGCAAAGCGTGAGAAAGTGCAAGAGGATGAAAAGTAATCTGTATGAACATGTTTGCTATTTCCAACTTGCTATGTTTGGTTGCCACACTTTTGCTTTCCTTTGATTTTATCTCTCTATCTCTTTATATTATGTTTCTCTCTTGACTCCATCCACTGATTTTAAACCCCCCTTCTTGTTATCTCTCTCTCCCACCTCTCTGTCGGTCTAATGTGAGACGTTTCCCCTTTGGCTTGCTATCCTCACATCTGTCTGTGAGAGTTACAGGTCTAATCTATTTTCAGCTGCTGTTTTGCTAACATGTTACTGGAGCTTAGCAAGTCCACCCCTGATCCCCCCCTGGACTGCTCCTACAACACAGGCCTGTGAAACTAAAGAGCCCCAGCTGGACATAACGTCAGACCTTCCCTTCAACTGTGGACCAAACCCATGCATTTATGAACTACGTTAACGAAGCGAGAAAGTTAATGTACTGTTAATATGTTAACCAGGCTTGACAGGGCAGCAGAGAGGTGATGTTCTCAGCTCTATATACAGTTACAAGTAGCCCATGTACTGCCGTAAAATGTGCTAATCTCTGTGTATTTTAAATGACCCTGCAACCTAGCAAGTTGCATTGCTTTCTGCTGCCTACAAAGGCAGCTTTTATTTCATAGCTCAAATGGAAGCTCTTAGGTGATTTGGAAAACATATGATTTTTGCAAAACGATATTACTTTGCTTCTTGCTCATTTCGCAACACTCTCAAACAGACTTCCAAATGCACCCCAGCACTCCGCATCAGTGTACCAGGTGAGCTGCCGAGCAAGTTTACCGCATCAGAAGAGCCATACAGATGGAACTGGTTATGTGATGCACACATCAAGATGTATTAGTTGCACCATGGTAAAAAGGTTTTGAGGCCATAATAGATAAAGGTGACTTGACTACAGGCAATGGCATACAATTAGCTCTCTCTGTACGAAGAGAATCTAATCAAACATTGCTACTAATAAACACATAGCACACACACATATTGAACAATATATAATATTTAGGATTGAGTGAATATCATTTAGAATCACACTACAGCCTGTAGCAACCCATTCTAAGACAGCCATCAATAGAAACTGTATTACTTAAAACATAACTCTAAAATATGTCATATTTTACATGATTAATCAAAGATCAGAACAGTTGTTTTCCTTAAAGATCGTACCTTATATCTACAGCCTCACAGGTTGGCTAGCCTGATCAAACCGTTCTGTTCCACCTTAATAAAATTGTGTTTGAATATTTGCCGGTGAAAGCTGAATAAGACATCAGCCAAAGCTAAACCACAAGATAAGCATCTATTCACCTTAGGTCAGCCTTCCACCCAAACCTCACTGTAATCTTCGTAGTGCATTGTGCTAACTAATCATTAACCTACAGCTTGCTCATAAACATTTAGGTAATTTACCATCCCTTCCTTCTGCGAGCTGATGATAACAAGAGCAGGACATTATTGAATTATTACAGAGAGGGAGAGCGAGAAAGAGAAGCAGAGAGAGATGGAGAGCTCTTACGTGTGCAACTGTCTACAGTTTTTTCTTCACTTCCTGCTCAGCTACTGTTCGGACGCTCTTGCTTACTGCTCCGCGCTTTGCTCTATCGCTTTTATATTTTTTATTGCTCTATCGTTTATATTTTTATATTTTATTTCCTTTTATCACCTAATTTTAACTTCAGTACAGTGCTCAAACGCTTGAAAAAAGCAGAATTCTTTTCTCCGACCAGCCTCCCACTGAAAGCTTACATTCCGGGGAAGAGAAAACACAACTCCCTACATTCATAAGGATAAGAGAAAATGCCTCTTCTGGAATCTACTTGCTGCACTAACTGCCAGAGACTTTTACAAAGGATTGCAGTTCTTGAAACAAAGTTACTTGTGGGACCACCAAACCAGACGGAACACACAATCGAGCTTCATCATGGACGCCCTCAGCATACAGCCGGTGAGTCCCATGAATCTAGTGCTCCTCGACAGGCTATACTGAGTGTAGAGAAACAAGCCGATCGACTTACAAATCGATGGCACAAACAGGGAGCGAGACCCAAAGGCACTCGAGACATCAGATTGTCACGAGCATCACACATTGCCGCAGTAGCATCCTCTACCCCAGATACGGCTCTGACAAGGATTGCAAACACTGGTCTCCTACCACCGCCTATACATCTTGAGAACAGATTTGAAGTATTAATGAATGAGGAATCCCTGAATGTAATGAATGTGATCGAACACAGAATGAATAAGCCAGTAGCTAACACTAATGCTAACTGGCGCTCAAGGTCGAGCAGACAGCGGCACTCAGCTCAGAGCGCAGCCGAGCCCAGGACTCTGATAGTGGGTGACTCCATAATCAGAAACATTATTAGCAGGGACACAACTACATGCTGCCTTCCACAAGCAACGACTTCTGATGTAAACAAGGAACTTCAGAACATTCTGATGAAACATAAGACTGCAAATCGACTCATTGTTCATGTGGGGAAGAATGATATTCATAAAGAGCAGTCAGAACTCCTTAAGAAGGATTTCAAGGAACTTTTTGAAACACTTAAAAGACTGAAAGTTCAGACATTCATCAGTGGACCACTCCCAGCAAGAGGAACAAACAGGTTTTCACGGTTGCTTGGGCTTAACACATGGCTGCAAAAAACCTGCAATATAAAAGGAGTGAACTTCATTGACAACTTCAATCTTTTCTGGAGTCAGAGGCAACTGTTTCAACAGGATGGGCTCCACCCAAACAAACTTGGCTCAAGAGTGCTAAAGGACAATATCTACTTCTCCCTCCATCATCCTTCTGCAGTGTGTGCCAATCCACTCAACCTGAATGGCACACACACACCTGGACACAGTATGAATGACCACAGGACTTCACTTATGCACCTGAATGGACATGCGGCCGACACATCACACAAGGACAATGAAAACACCACTCAGCCACAACAACCTCTGCTCACGGACACAATCTCAGCTGAGCCCTGCCCACAGAGCTCACCACAAACAGACTGTGACATATTAGAACTGCTAGAAGATTCAGCACCCAAGGACGACTTTCTGGAAAACAGCCAGGGAATACAGGACAGCATATCACAGCCTCCGATAACACCAGAACAACAGCCCCTCTCACCAGACACGTTATCTCTCTCTCCAGCAACTCCACTTCTGTGCTTCTCAGAGAAAATGGAACAACTGGTGTATGCTGGAACCAAACGATCCCACTCTTTTGCTGCAAGCCCCCAGATGTCAACCAAAAAACGGCAGGCCCCACAACCACCAAAGCCTGCGGGCCCAGCTCGCCCTCCTCCTCCTCCTCCTCCTGTGAGAGCTCTTCGGCCTCTGCCACAGCGCCAGGGCCCACACCATCCTCCAGCGGCTCGCGGTGAACCAAAAACAACTGATACCAACTCTCAGTGATATATGTCGGGTACCCGCTATGATAACAGTAACTTTCTTAAATGTTTACAAAACAAGCGGGAACCCAGTGTGCCTGTATCTTTCTCTATTGCTGTTCAATTACATGATAGAAAATCTAAGGCCTTCAAAAGCCATACAGCAAACCCATCTAATCTGGTGCCTATCACACGGCAAACTAAGATCGCTGTGGGGACAAAAAGTAAGACTGTTAAGTTAGCACTTTTAAACATCCGCTCACTTAAAAATAAATCACTTCTAGTCAACGACTTAATAACCACATACAACCTGGACTTTATGTTTCTAAATGAAACTTGGCTAGAAGACAGCTGCAGTGCAACAGTCCTAAATGAAACATCCCCTCCTAACTTTACTTTTATGAGTGTTTGCAGAGCGGTAAAGAGAGGCGGGGGCGTAGCTGCTCTTTTTAAAGATGTCTATCAATGTAAGCAAATATCATTTGGGAATTACTCGTCTTTCGAATATCTGGGTATTGTGTTAAAAGGCGCTCCACGTATTTTACTTATCATTATTTACAGGCCTCCAAAATACTCTCCAGCTTTTGCTGAGGAATTTACAGAACTGTTATCAACAATTTCCTCTGAGTTTGACTGTTTTGCCATTGCTGGAGATTTTAACATTCACATAGATAATGCAGAAACCAATATGGCAAAAGAAATCAAAACTGTTTTCAAAACTTTTGATCTGACTCAGCATGTACATGGACCCACACATAATCGTGGACACACTCTAGATTTACTTATCAGTAAGGGTCTAAACATCTCATCAATTGTTATCAAGGATGTAGCACTGTCTGATCATTTCTGTATTTTCTTTGATATACTGATCTCTCCTGCCATTGAAGCTAGATCTGTGTCTGTCAAGAAGAGATGCTTAAATGAGAACATTAGTGTCCTATTTATGAAGGCTATATCTTTAAAACCAAGCATATCTGCTGACTCTGTTGATTTTCTCCTTGAATCTTTTAACTCAAAAATTAAAAGTGTAATTGATGATATTGCTCCTGTGAAAGTCAGGAAGAGTGGTAGACAAAAAGCACCTTGGAGAAACTCAACAGCTGTGCAAAACATGAAAAGACAATGCAGAAGAGCAGAGCGCATGTGGCGGAAGACAAAACTTGTAGTCTATTATAACATCTACAAAGACAGCATCCATGCTTTTAATATGGAACTAGGCAAAGCTAGACAGACTTTCTTCTCGAATATTATAAACAGCAACTTAAACAACACACGCACTCTTTTTGCTACTGTAGAGAGACTGACAAACCCCCCAAGCCAGATTCCCAGTGAAATGCTCTCAGACATCAAGTGCAGTGAGTTTGCTTCTTTCTTCTCTGAGAAAATCAATAATATCAGAAAGGTGATCAGCTCATCATTGAGCCGCACTGGGGTCAGACAGATCAGACCACTACCTGAGAAAGTAGTTACTATGTCTGTTTTCGAAGAAATTGATGGCAAAATTTTGGAAGAAACCGTACAGCACCTTAAAACATCAACCTGCGCCCTTGACACACTTCCCACATCTTTTTTTAAAAGTGTGTTAAACAGCTTAGAAGCAGATCTCCTAGAAGTGGTAAATGCCTCACTTCTTTCTGGGAGTTTTCCAAACTCCCTGAAAACTGCAGTTGTCAAGCCCCTCCTGAAAAAGAGCAATCTGGATAAGACCATCTTAAGCAATTATAGACCGATCTCAAATCTTCCTTTCATAGGCAAGATCATTGAAAAAGTTGTCTTCAATCAGCTGAACAAATTCCTAAGCTTGAATGGATACTTTGACAATTTTCAATCTGGTTTCCGATCGCATCACAGCACAGAGACAGCTCTCATAAAGATTATAAACGATATTCGCTTAAATACTGATACAGGCAAATTATCAGTGCTGGTACTACTCGACCTCAGTGCTGCATTTGACACTGTCGATCACAACATACTTCTTGACAGGCTGGAAAACTGGGTGGGGCTTTCTGGGATAGTCCTAAAATGGTTCAGGTCATACTTAGAAGGGAGAGGTTATTATGTGAGTATAGGAGACCATAAGTCTGAGTGGACTCCCATGACATGCGGAGTCCCTCAAGGCTCAATTCTTGCGCCACTCCTGTTCAACCTGTATATGCTCCCAATGAGCCAAATAATGAGAAAGAACCGAATCTCTTACCACAGCTATGCAGACGACACACAGCTCTACTTAGCCCTATCGCCTAACGACTACAGCCCCATTGACTCCCTGTGCCAATGCATTGATGAAGTAAACGGTTGGATGTGCCAAAACTTTCTTCAGTTAAACAAAGACAAAACTGAAGTCATTGCGTTTGGAAACAAAGATGAAGTTCTCAAGGTAAATGCATACCTTGACGCTAGGGGTCTAACAACTAAAAATCAAGTCAGGAATCTTGGTGTGTCTCTAGAGTCAGACCTTAGTTTCAGTAGTCATGTCAAAGCAATAACTAAATCAGCATACTATCATTTGAAAAATATTGCAAGAATTAGATGCTTTGTTTCCAGTCAAGACTTAGAGAAACTTGTGCATGCTTTTATCACCAGCAGGGTGGATTATTGTAATGGACTCCTCAATGGCCTTCCTAAAAAGACCATAAGACAGTTGCAGCTCATACAGAACGCTGCTGCCAGGATTCTGAGCAGAACCAGAAAATTTGAACATATCACACCAGTCCTCAGGTCTTTACACTGGCTCCCAGTTACATTTAGGATTGATTTTAAAGTATTATTACTGGTATATAAATCATTCAATGGGCTAGGACCTCAATATATTGCAGATATGCTCACTGAATATAAACCCAACAGATCACTCAGATCATTAGGATCACATCAGTTAGAAATACCAAGGGTTCACTCTAAGCATGGAGAGTCTGCTTTTAGCTATTATGCCAGCCGCAGCTGGAACCAGCTTCCAGAGGAGATCAGATGTGCTCCTACAGTAGTCACATTCAAATCCAGACTCAAAACACATCTGTTTAGCTATGCATTTAGTGAATGAGCACTGTGTCAATGTTCGTCCGACTGTTTTTACTGTACTTTATTTTATTTTTTATTCTAAACTGTTTTAATTATTTCCTCCTATGTAAAGCACTTTGAATTACCATTGTGTATGAAATGTGCTATATAAATAAACTTGCCTTGCCTTGCCTTGTCTGCTGCTAAAAGATTAAAGTTTTTTTTATATATATTTTTTTTTTTACATTTTTGCATATGCAAATACAATTTTATTTCCTTCATAAAATCATTATTATTATAATATTACAGTTGTCCTCAGTTGCTTTCACTCTGATATCCCTATTAGCCAAACATTCGGAACCATAATGCCATAATTGCCACAAGTAACACAGATTCTTAAAACTATATACACTTCCAGTGTTACAGAAAACTTGCAATGTCAAGTCAAGTCAAGTCATCTTCATTTATATAGCGCTTTTAACAATGGATTGTTTCAAAGCAGCTTTACAGAGATAAACATATAATTTTTAAGGTAACAGATTGTTTTGGCGTCATAGCGGTTCTTGAATAATGTTATTTCCAGCTAAAGTTAACTTTGATTGATTCACCTCCGTCGAAATGATCAGACTTTAAACGCTGACGCTGTTACAGAAAACTTGCAATGTCAAGTCAAGTCAAGTCATCTTCATTTATATAGCGCTTTTAACAATGGATTGTTTCAAAGCAGCTTTACAGAGATAAACATATAATTTTTAAGGTAACAGATTGTTTTGGCGTCATAGCGGTTCTTGAATAATGTTATTTCCAGCTAAAGTTAACTTTGATTGATTCACCTCCGTCGAAATGATCAGACTTTAAACGCGAACCTGAGATTAACGCTGACGGCGTTCACATGCTCATTCAGAATTGATTCTATAGTTATGTGCTTTTGAAAATATGTGCGCAGGTTTGTAATTCCATACAACCCAGCCTAAACAAACTACTTGTCTTGCCTATACATTTTGATACAGAATTTTGTTTTATTTTATCACTTCGGGGTACGCAAACCAAAATTCACAACGCTTTATCTGTAGAGTGGGAAAGGGATCCTCCATAGGGAGAGGACAGTGGATACTTCAGCACTGCATTGTCATCGAGTCCAGGCGGATATCCTTCGTCAGATCTGGATACGGCCTAGATCCGGCAGGCTGCGGGAAAACCTTGGGATAAACAAAGACACTAATATTATCGTAGATGCCATTCTTCTTATGATGTAGCGAGTACATCAAGATTTAAGGGAAGTGTTCCCAGTTCCGGCTGACCTAATCTATGCAGCCTAACATTGAATTATAGAAGTCTATAATGTATTATGTGTATGCTACTGTAGGTCAAAGAGATGTGTTTTTAGTCTAGCTTTGAACTGACAGAGTGTGTCTGCTTCCCGGACAATGGTAGGAAGACTGTTTCAAACTTTTGGTGCTAAATAGGAAAAGGATCTATCGCCTGCAGTCGATTTAGATATAGGTATTATCAACTGGCCGGAATTTTGAGATCGCAATAGACGTGAAGGACTATAATGCGTTAAGAGCTCGCTCAAGTACTGCGGAGCTAAACCATTTAGTGCTTTGTAGGTTATCAACAATATTTAAAAATTTACACGATGTTTAATAGGGAGCCAATGCAGTGTTGACAGAACCGGGCTAATATGGTCATATTTCCTGGTTCTGGTAAGAACTCGAGCTGCTGCGTTTTGAACTAGCTGTAGTTTGTTTATTAAGCGTGCAGGGCAATCACCCAGTAGAGCATTACAATAATCTAGCCTTGAGGTCATGAACGCATGAACTAATTGTTCCGCATTTCCCAATGAGAGCATATGGCGTATTTTAGATATATTTTTAAGATGGAAAAATGCAGTTTTACAGATACTAGACACGTGGCTTTCAAAAGAAAGGTTGGTATCAAAGAGCACACCCAGGTTCCTAACCGACGACGAAGACTTGACAGAGCAGCCATCAAGTGTTAGACAGTATTCTAGGTTATTACGTGTGGAAGTTTTTTGTCCAATAATTACAATCTCTGTCTTTTCAGAATTTAGTAGTAGGAAATTACTAGTCATCCATTTTTTTATATCAGCTATGGATTCCGTTAATTTTGTGAATTGGTAAGTTTCGTTGGGTTTTGAAGAAATATACAGCTGAGTATCATCGGCATAACAGTGAAAGCTAACTCCATGTTTCCTAATGATATCTCCTAATGGTAGCATGTACAGAGTGAACAGCAGCGGTCCTAGTAGTGAGCCTTGTGCTACGCCATACTGAACTTGTGATCGATAAGACATCTCTTCATTTACTGCAACAAACTGATAACGGTCGGTTAAGTATGATTTAAACCATGCTAATGCAATTCCACTAATGCCAACATAGTTTTCTAGTGTATTTAAAAGAATGTTGTGGTCAATGGTGTCAAATGCAGCACTAAGATCGAGTAACACTAATAGAGAGATACAACCACGATCGGATGATAAGAGCAAATCATTTGTGACTCTAATGAGAGCAGTCTCAGTACTATGGTACGGTCTAAATCCGGACTGAAAATCCTCGCAGATATCATTTCTTTCTAGAAAGGAACATAGTTGTGAAGATACTGCTTTTTCTAATATCTTTGACAGAAAAGGCAGATTCGAGATCGGCCTGTAATTGACTAATTCTGTAGGATCAAGTTGTGTTTTTTTAACAAGCGGTTTCATCATAGCCAGTTTAAAGGTTTTTGGTACGTATTAACGAGTTTGCAGAATTCTTCCTCTCCTATAGCAAAAAATGAATCAAATTTTTCCTCAGAGAGACTACAATGCACTTCCTGATGCGATACTGTGGTAGACGGTTGCATAGTTATAATTTTGTCCCTGATATTATCAATCTTATAAGTGAAGAAGTTCATAAAGTCATCACTGCTGTGTTGCTTGGACACTTCTGAGCTTGAAGCTTTCTTTTTAATTAGTTTAGCCACTGTTTCAAATAAATACCTAGGATTATGTTTATTTTCTTCTAGTAGGTTTGAAAAATAAGCAGATCTAGCAGCTTTTAAGGCCTCTCTGTAAGCAATCGAGCTCTCTTTCCATGAAATCCGAAATACCTCTAGTTTAGTTTTCTTCCAGTTGCGCTCCATTTTTCTGGCTGCTCTCTTAAGGGCCCGGGTGTGCTCGCTGTACCACGGCGTTGGACTATTTTCTTTAATCTTCTTTAAGCGCAATGGAGCAACTGCACCTAAAGTGCTGGAAAAGAGGGAGTTAAACGTTTCTGTTGCAATATCAAGTTCTTCTAAGCTATCCGGGATGCTGAGATGATGAAACTGATTAGGAAGATTATTGATAAAGCGATCTTTAGTGGCAGAAGTTATAGGTCTAACGTATTTATAACACAGAGTCGGCTTTGCAGCATTGGCTAAATGTAATTTACATGAGACTAGATAATGATCTGAGATGTCATCGCTCTGCTGCAGAATTTCAACGGCATCAACATCTATTCCATGTGATAATATTAGATCTAGAGTATGATTACGACAATGAGTAGGTCCTGACACGTGTTGTCTAACTCCAATTGAGTTTACAATGTGTTTAAATGCCAATCCCAATGCATCTTTTTCATTATCTACATGTATATTAAAATCACCAACAATTAGTACTTTATCTGCAGCCAATACTAATTCTGATAGAAAGTCCGCAAATTCTTTGATAAAATCTTTATGGTGCCCTGGTGGTCTGTATACAGTAGCCAGCATAATTCTCAAATGTGATTTATCGTTTACACTATATATTTTTTACATTAAGCACCAATACTTCAAAAGAAGTATATTTAAAGCTAGATTTCTTAGTGGTTTTGAAAATATTACTATAAATTACAGCAACACCTCCCCCTTTGCCTTTCAGACGAGGTTCATGTTTATAACTGTAATCTTGTGGGGTTGACTCATTTAAAATAAAGTAATCGTTTGGTTTTAGCCAGGTTTCTGTCAAACACAGCATATCAAGATTATAATCTGAAATCATATCATTACAGCTACACTGTGTAACTTTTTTAGTTTATTCTTAGCTAAAAACACTTAGTTCTTTCAAAAATATATGTGCTCATTAATGTATATTTACTTCGTTCAAGTAATAAAGTATTCTCGTGCGTGTATAATATGCCATTGAAAATACATAGGGGTGAGGGGTTCTAATGTCGGTCGCCATGTTGCCCCTCCATCTTGAAAGTACTTTAGCCAAAGAGGGACATCAAGCTTCGCATTTCGCGTTTTAACACTCGATGGCACCGTGTCGAGGAGGTCGTACTGGAAGCCATGTTAATCTTGGACTTCATTGGCCACCGTAGGAGTTAAAACGAAATCGAAATTGAGAGGAACAGAAACTAATATTCACTGGATGGTCATATACCTTTTCACCGCTAGATGGGGGTAAAAATCACACACTGTAGCTTTAACTATGAGAGATTTTGAAGTAAGGGATCGAATATTCAGCAACCCAAGCTTTATCATTTGCTCATCTGTATTATATCTGTTTTTTATTTGTTGAACATCAATTAAATTTTTAACCTGACGTTTTTTGGATTTTCAAATTCGGGGAACAGACACAGTCTCTATATGATGATATCTAGGTGAAAGAGGCTCTATGTGATGGGATTTATCTGACCTTGGTGACGTGAGGCCACTAGCAGACGGTCGGTTTAGCCAGTCTTTCTGCTTCCTGACCTGAGCCCCAGATTATCATGTTTTATCTCTAAGACTATGAGCCAAATTACTAGAGAGAAGAGCAGCACCAGCCCAGGAGGGATGGATACCATCTCTTTTCAACAGGTCAGGCTTGCCCCAAAAACTTTTTCAATTGTCTATGAATTTTATATTATTCTGCGGACACCACTTCGACAGCCAACCATTGAGTGAGGCCAATCGGCTAACTATCTCACTCCTGCGTACAGGAAGGGGGCCAGAGCAAATTACAGTGCCTGACATCGTACTTGCGAGTTCACACACCTCTTTAATATTAATTTTGGTGATCTCCGACTGGCGGAGTCGAACATCATTAGTGCCGACATGAATAATGATCTTAGAGAATTTACGATTAGCATTAGCCAGCACTTTTAAATTTGCTTTGATGTCAGGCGCTCTGGCTCCCGGCAAACATGTGACTATGGTGGCTGGTGTCTCTATTTTCACGTTCCGTTTGATCGAATCACCAATTACCAGGGCACAATCAACAGAATTCTCAGTGGGTGTTTCACTGAGTGGGGCAAATCGGTTTGTTATGGGAATCGGAACGGAAGAGTGGTTCTTTGATCAGCGACTAGAGCGATCTCTGACAGTCACCCATCTGCCCTGCTGCACGGGCTCTACTTCAGCCGGAACCGAATCATGTAAAGAGTTCACTATGCTAGGCACATCCAAAACACTATCTAAAGATCTAGCATTCTTACCATCCTCAATTAAAGTTTGGATGCGTTTCTCTAGTTCTGAAATCTTCTCCGTCAGCCTGACTGTCTCCTTGCATTTATCACATATAAATCCTATATTGCCATCGGAGAAGGCTATACTAAACATATGGCATGTGACACAGGTGACAATAACAGGACAAGAAGACATTACTCACCATGTTTGTTGACTGATTTCTTACTTACCTGGACTTTATGAACTCAAAGGCGCGGGCGCGCGAGAGAAAATAAATATATAAATGAGCACACTGGTGGCGCGTTAGAAGGCTAACGTACGTTACTAGCGTGCTGTGTAACAATAACGGAAGCTAGAGATGTAAGGTTAATCTGAGATGTTGGGTAAGCTGTGTTTAGTAGTATAAACAACTAGATATTAAATGATGGCTCAAAACATAAAGAAATACGAGGCTCAGGCGGAGCTTACAGCCTCGACGCAAACAAACACACAGCAGGCAGCGAGGCAGACAGGAGCAATCAATTAGCGATCAGCGATCAGACAGGCAAAATCCAAATGTTAAACCTGGTTGAAGAAGAGCTAAAGTTGGAAGCGAAAGAGTTAGAGGAGATAGAAATGAAAAAAGAGTTAGTGTTTGAGATCGAGGTGGAAGAAGAAAAGAAGGAGAATGATGAAGGAGATGGCAGAATTTTCTAGTCTTTTTCTGAAGGAAACTTTTTAAGTTTGCTACAGTATGTTTATGTTCTGCATAAATGGTGTTTTGACAAACGTGTCTTAGCAACTGAGAAAACTATAATGGTAAAAAGGAAAGATTAAAAATATCAATTAATATAATTAGATCATTATTATAACTTTCTAGCACCACACTCTATGGGAGACTAAAAAGATCTTCCTTTAAAAATCTACATTTAGTTTTCAGATAAAAGAAAAATATGCCGTATAACCATAACCCGTGATGTGGATCACTGGATATTATAACAAGACAGAGGCATAGAGAGAAACATATGACACATGAGTGACATTTGTATGTTTATAAGGGAAAAAACTTTGAAAGAGTAAAAGCTTCCCCTGTACAGTAGACCAGTTTGTCTGTGTTGAATTACTGAGAATAAGAACCAGGTTTCTGAAAGAAGTGCCCTCAGTCTAGCACTAATAACAACCTCTTAAATCCAGACACACACGCACACAAAGTGTTGTTAACACTCCACACATCACTGTCACTCACATGCACAGATTTTACAACATATACCAAACATCATTATGATAGCATTGCACACACACACGCACGCACGCACGCACACACACACACACACACACGAACACACATGCACACACACACACACAGTAACGGTAATGGGGATAAAGTGATTTTGATTTATTCTGCTTTACAATAAATGATGCCAATATAAAAACCACAATCATCACAAATGTATGCCTATATAAGAGTTTGTGTGTATTTGTGGCACAATTAGCGTCTCCAGAGTTTTAAAAGTAACACTAACCTGAGCATTTCAAAACCAAGAAAATAAACCACAGTTCCATTAAAGACCACAAGGCAATCAGGGGTAAATGCCCAGATGACCGCTTCATCTCTCAGATGAGTGGAACAACAGTGAAAAATAAATAAGAAACTTCTTCATTTATAGATCACCTTTCAATACAAGATTGCAGCTTACAGTTTTTTTCCAACTCCTTACACACGTTTTCAAAACTATATCTCCTTTTTTTCAAAACTCTACACACAATTCCCAAAACTGCAGACGCAAAATGCAAAATGCCTCACATCTCCTTCAAAATGTAACACTGCATTCAAAATGCCATAAACACATGTCAGAATGAAGCATTTGCATCAAATGGCAAACACTTCTTTCATAATAGTAAATTTTTGGATATACCATGTAAACACACAATCTAAAGCTCTTTGGTCTTTCATAGGCTTCTATCTACATTTCAATACAATGTTCTACAGTGAAAGTAATCTGCTGAGAGAGGTAACCACTGTAAACACCAATGCCATGTAGAAACAGCAAATATTTATTAGGCCAAACAATACTGTTGTATACAGTAGCATACAACAAAACCATAAACATATGTAAACCAAAAGTATATTCTTTAGAATACAGTAAAGAACACAATTGTGTGTGGGGGTCATTACATGGGCATCCATCTCCAACTCTCTGTAACAGACAAAAGGCTATAGATGAGTATGTCTGAAGGACTGGAAGTAGTGTTGCATACTCTACAAAGTCATGTCGCAGATCCTTGACTCTGTCAGAGTTTCTCTCAAATGGCACCATGTAAAGTTGTTTCATCGTCACTTGGTGCCATTGGAGGATGCGTTGTATGGTCGACAGGCTTTAAGCATTGATGTTGTTACAGTAAATATGGTGTCATTATTCAAGATATGCTCTCTTATCTCTCGCATCCTAATTGCATTGTTGGCCAAAACCATATTTATAATTGCAGTCTCTTGTACATCTGTAAACAAGAGTCCTCGTCCTCCATGATATCTTTGCCTTTCCACTCTGTACAGAATTCAAATACAGTATGTGTTCAGCATGAACTGTAAACAACTTACAAAAAAAGGTAGTACAGCATGATAACCAACCTCATTCATTCAATGCAGTGCAGTGAATGATGGCTTAGAGTTACAAATGTTTATGCAATACTATGCAGTCATACGTATTTTACAGTACATTACTGTAATGCTAAAATAGTCATTAGATAGTTGCATTCCTGTTCTTATTTCTGAAGGTTCAAATTATGGACGCCACTGTAAATCGACTCAAGTTGGGCTGGACTCTCAGTCCAGCCTCTCTCATGGTCAAACCGTGGTTGATCACATGATCAACAAGTGTTGCTCCAGTCTCATTAGAGATGGCTCTCCTTCCTTCTTCTTCTTCTTCTTCTTCTTCTTCTTCTTCTTCTTCTTCTTCTTCTTCTTCCTCCTCCTCTCCCTCTCCCTCTCCCTCCTACTCCTTTTGCTCTCTGGCCATTGTTGGCATCCATTGTTTAAAACAGGTAATCTGACCTTAGGCCTATACTACAGTAAAGCAGTGATTTGTAAGTGATCAGTTAAGCAATTAGTGTTTGCACCTATGGTTTGCACATGTGAGGAGTGTGTGTGTGACTTGATGAATAAGTGTAGCATTTTGATTGGTTGTGTTTGGAAAAGGAAAGCAAGTCACTTCCTGTTAGATTTTTGTGTTTTATTTATTTATTTATAAACATATCTTTATTACGAGGATTAACCCCTTGAGATGAAACATCTCGTTGTCGAGGGGGTCCTCCAATACAAAAAAGCAAAAAAAAAGAACCAAAACAGCAGAGCAAATATCACGGTCAAAAACAGCACAACAAAACACAACAACACACACACACACACACACACACACCAGCTCACAATGCTCAACCCCACCCCACCCAACATGATCCCCATAGATAACATGACAGAAAAACAACCACATAACTAGCATTGCACAAGGTCAAGGACTAAGAGTAGCACAAAAAAAATAAAAAAAAAAATTCATTTTTAGGTAGATAATTGTGTGTAGTGTTTTGAAAAAAGTGTTTTATGCAATTGAAAACTGAGTCAAAGGCTGAGAAATAGCTTATGGTTTTGGAGATTTGGTGTGTAGTTTTGCTCTTTGAGTGAGAGGTTTCAAAAATCGTGTGACATGAAAAGATTTAGTGTGTAATCAGTTGGAAAAAAATTGTAAAGTGCTGTCCAAGTGAAAAGGTTTAAAATAATTTAAAAACCGAATTAGTTCATTTAAAATAAAAGAATAAATAAATAAATTACAGTAAAATGTTAATAAAATTGTCCTATTTTAAAGCTGACTTGAAAAAATATGTTTAAAAAAAAAGGAAACTGATCTTGACTGTATATAAAACACAGCAATGACATCCAAAGTTTTGTATAGCATAGCAGGTCAGTGCTGACAGCCTCCGAGCTTTCGTTTTTTTTTCTCCATTATTTCTGCTGCATACTTTTTGATTAACTACATGTCTGTTATTTTCCTCATAAATATTCATAAAACATCCTGCCTAATGAAGCCTTCTGGTGACTTTTCAGATACAAATGAATACTGAGGCGAAGCTTTCCGTGATTTTGCCAGATAGTGAATGGGATTTTAGGGCTGTGTCTGTGGCCTTTGATTTTAGTAGGGATCAGTAATATTGGACTCAAGGAGCAGGAGGCTCTGAGGTCCCACTGCAATTTTCGGTAACACTTTATTTTAAGGTGCTTGTAATAAGCAGTAATGAACAGTTAATAAGACATTTATAACACCTTATAAGATGCATAAAAGATGCATATAAGCATTAACTACTTCATATAAGGGTTAATTAAAGGTCCAGGACCTGAAGAGATCAGGGAAACTACTCCCTCTTGGCAAGGTCAATTTTTAAGGGACTGGGAGTTTGTTACCATTTATGTTTGTTCGGCTGTTCTAAAAGTGCAATGTATTGATACTTCAGAAATGTATTATTTAATTTAATTTATTTATTATAATTAGTTAATGCTTATATGCATCTTATATGCATCTTATAAGGTGTTATAAGTGTCTTATTAACTGGTAAAGTGTTACCCAATTTTCAAGTTTATGTACAAGAAACAAAGAAACAGGTGCCGAAAAGATCATTGAAAAGGTTGTCTTCAATCAGCTGAACAAATTCTTAAGCTTGAATGGATACTTTGACAATTTTCAATCTGGATTCCGATCGCATCACAGCACAGAGACAGCGCTCATAAAGATAATAAACGATATTCGCTTAAATACTGATACAGGCAAATTATCAGTACTGGTACTACTCGACCTCAGTGCTGCATTTGACACTGTCGATCACGACATACTTCTTGACAGGCTGGAAAACTGGGTGGGGCTTTCTGGGATAGTCCTAAAATGGTTCAGATCATACTTAGAAGGAAGAGGTTATTATGTGAGTATAGGAGACCATAAGTCTGAGTGGACATCCATGACATGCGGAGTCCCTCAAGGCTCAATTCTTGCACCACTCCTATTCAACCTGTACATGCTCCCAATGAGCCAAATAATGAGAAAGAACCGAATCTCTTACCACAGCTATGCAGACGACACACAGCTCTACTTAGCCCTATCACCTAACGACTACAGCCCCATTGACTCCTTGTGCCAATGCATTGATGAAGTAAACAGTTGGATGTGCCAAAACTTTCTTCAGTTAAACAAAGACAAAACTGAAGTCATTGCGTTTAGAAACAAAGAGGAAGTTCTTAAGGTGAATGCATACCTTGACGCTAGGGGTCTAACAACTAAAAATCAAGTCAGGAATCTTGGTGTGTCTCTAGAGTCAGACCTTAATTTCAGTAGTCATGTCAAAGCAATAACTAAATCAGCATACTATCATCTGAAAAATATTGCAAGAATTAAATGCTTTGTGTCAAGTCAATACTTAGAGAAACTTGTGCATGCTTTCATCACCAGCAGGGTGGATTACTGTAATGGACTCCTCACTGGCCTTCCTAAAAAGACCAAAATACAGTTGCAGCTCATACAGAACGCTGCTGCTAGGATTCTGAGCAGAACCAGAAAATATGAACATATCACACCAGTCCTCAGGTCGCTGGCTCCCAGTTACATTTAGGATTGATTTTAAAGTATTATTATTGGTATATAAATCATTCAATGGGCTAGGACCTCAATATATTGCAGATATGCTCACTGAATATAAACCCAACAGATCACTCAGATCATTAGGATCACATCAGCTAGAAATACCAAGGGTTCACTCTAAGCACGGAGAGTCTGCTTTTAGCTATTATGCCATCCGCAGCTGGAACCAGCTTCCAGAGGAGATCAGATGTGCTCCTACAGTAGTCACATTCAAATCCAGACTCAAAACACATCTGTTTAGCTATGCATTTACTGAATGAGCACTGTGCCAATGTTCGTCCGACTGTTTTTACTGTACTTTATTTTATTTTTTTAATTATTGTTATTTCTTTTTCTTTTTCTTTTTTCTTTTTATTTCTTCTATGTAAAGCACTTTGAATTACCATTGTGTATTAAATGTGCTATATAAATAAACTTGCCTTGCCTTGCCTTGCCTTGAAAAATGAATGCACAAACATAATACAAAACATTTCATGCCATTCTAGGGGGTTTTTGATGCTCTTAAAGACAACTAAATATTTATTACATGTAAAAGAGGGATGAATCACAGCCTATGTCTGTACCCAACTAAATAAGATGAGAGAATTGCCCCAGTGCAGTCACTGCAACACGGAAACACTAAAAACCTGCCACCCAGAAGACACCATTTGATACAATCAAAAAGACCAAAACAGTACATGAAGCAAGTAATTGCCCATCCAGATAATAAAACTGTTCAGTATAATCTTCTATGGATCAGTTTCCCTGATGGAGAAAGAAGATCCCTGTTCTCACTAGTCATATTTTAGGGCCTGGTCTCCTGTAATGTTAGATTTAAAGGAGAAGGAGACTGTGAGTAGTTAAGTCCAAATGCAACACAGACTCCCCAACATACATCCAGACAAGACCAGGCAAAGAACAAAGCAAACAAGAGGATTTGAAATACATAAGGATAACGGGTTTAACTAGACTAATAAATGAGACACACATGGAAAAAAATAAACAAGAGCAACAGGAATCAACAGACAGGTAACGATACCTTCATAATTTAAAACATGAACAAAGGACTTCAAAACAACAAAACCCATCAATTTCAACCCTCAACAGCTCAGTTTCATTGGCTGTTGCATAATATTGCTGACTAACCTGACAACTTATCGGCCTGGGGTGCTTTCCCAAAAGCATATTAGCCAACTATGGTCGCAAGTTCCGTCGTTATCAGCATAGTTCAACGAGTCGATATTTCACGAAACCATCATTCCAACGAACATTCGCAAACAGCATCGCAAAGTTGTGTGGTTGGAAGCATAGTTTCTAGATTGCATGACATGTGGACTTAATAAATCCGTATCTTGAGCAAAATAAGCAAGCTGACATTCAGTACAACCTGTGTCTTTTATTTAGAATACATATTCTAAATGTCATTTGCATCTTTGAGTTTATCAAGAGATTTAAAGCACCGTTTTTGAAGACTGCGCATGTGCAAACATGCTCTACTATGCAAGAACGAGCCTATATTCAATCTGGAAATAACGCGAAATAACTGAGAAAAATTTGAAATATTCCTCAGAAGCCATGTCTGTAATTTATATCAAAACTTCTAGCATTAATTCGATCTCAAACAGTTTCATTAAAATAAGTTATTACTCCACCACGTGCGGGACGTCATACCATCGTGGTTGATCGACCACTTTGCGACAATATAGTTTCGGGAAACAGTCGTGACCAGTGATATCCATAATAAAGGCTAGATGTCTTACAGCGGAGTCTCTATCGTCATCACCGGCGGTCATCTTGTCACAGGCAAGCTTTCTGGCGGGCTCTGTGGTACCTGATGTAAGATGAGTGATCAGCATGAACACAAATACTCTTATCTCGTTGAAATGTTATATTTTCAAATAAAATATAAAAACAGTGAAGAGAGCTTGACTGTTAGCACATTTATTTAATCACAGACTTACACATCAAAATGTGTTGAGCTTGAGCCTTGTTAAATAAACTACAGCTAGTTCAAAACGCCGCAGCTCGAGTTCTTACCAGAACCAGGAAGTATGACCATATTAGCCCGGTTCTGTCAACACTGCATTGGCTGCCTATTAAACATCGTATACATTTTGAAATATTGTTGATTACTTACAAAGCACTGAATGGTTTAGCTCCGCAGTACTTGAGCGAGCTCTTAACGCATTATAGTCCTTCACGTCTATTGCGATCTCAAAATTCCGGCCAGTTGATAATACCTACACTGTCAGAAAAAGGGGTACAGTAGGAGTCCATTTTTGTCCCCCAAGGTGCAATCTACACTAATGTACCCCATAGGGCTTATTATTGGACCTCTAGGTACATATATGTACCTTTTTGAGGGTCAAAAAGGTACATATATGTTCCCAAGCATTAAAAGGTACATATATGTACCCTTTTTTTAAAGGTTAAGGTACAAAGCAAAAAGTGTTAAAGTTAATAAACTAATTAAGTGATTCATTGAGTGATGAATGACCATTATTGAGGGCACCTGATGTTAACAAGCAGAATCACTGAAGGAGAAAATCTAATTTTTTAAGACACCATTATGGTGATTGGTGTTTACTTTAGTTTACTTAAACTGTTAACATTAGATTTTGTTTGGCTGTTGTATCTGAGTTATAACTGCCAGATGAACAAAGAGAAAAGTTGATCAGATGATGTTGGTTATGTTTTGACATAATCATAATTTGATCTGATTCACAAATCTCATTTAGAGAGTTATGTCTACCTTGTTGATTACAGCAGACTGTGAAATTACAGTAAATGGTTTTCAACATTTTCAATATAATCCAAAATATTTCTTAAAAGTTGTTCCGATCAGAAGACTTTGAAATTGTTTTTTATTTAGACACAGACATCAATAATCAGCCTGTGAATCTCAACAATGGTGACAATAATAAAGCATGTTGCAGTGCATTCTGCGTGCCACCAATCAAAACTCATTCATGGCTCCCATCATGCATTGAGGTATGAATAAATTATTATCTGAATTGTTTTAGTAATTTCCTTTCCATGATGGCATATTCTGTTTTTCACCATTGTTGAGATTCATACACTGATTCTTGATGTCTGTGTGTGCCTAAAAGAAAGATGTTTTTCAGAACAACTTTTTAAAAATCTTTTAGATTATTTAGAAAATTCTGGATCTTATGTTGTGGAATCACAGTGATGCTGTGACCAACACTATACATTTAAGTCAGAGATCAGACTCTAAATTAGTTCAGTGATTCAGGACAAATTATGATTATGTCAAAACATAATCAACACCACCTGATCAACATTTCTCTTTGTTCATCTGGCAGTTACAACAGCCAAACAAAATCTAATGTTAACAGTTTAAGGCCCAACTAAAGCAAACTTAACACTCATAGTTTACCACTTTAACACTCTTGAGTCTGGAGCCATATTTAACACTGGAGTTTTTGCTGTGTACAATATCAAGAGACAGACGCTGCAAAGCCATTTTTTTTTTGTAAAAGTTGTTGTTTAAAGGTTTTAATGATACCTTAATTATTTAAGGTAGATTTGAACTTATCACTATATTTGAGTAGCCTTAAAATAACCTTGAAATAAAGGAAATAAAAGTTTTGGCACAAGGGTACAAATATGTACCCTATGCCAAGGGTATAAAATCTGTACCCTTGAGGGTACAGCCCCAGTGACAAACCATTGTACCCCTAAATGTACAATTATGTACTTTATTTTCTGAGAGTGTAGAATATCTAAATCGACTGCTGGCGGTAGATCCTTTTCCTATTTAGCACCAAAACTTTGGAACAGTCTTCCTACCATTGTCCGGGAAGCAGACACACTCTGTCAGTTCAAAGCTAGACTAAAAACACATCTCTTTGACCTAGCATACACATAATACATTATAGACTTCTATAATTCAATGTTAGGCTGCATAGATTAGGTCAGCTGGAACTGGGAATACTTCCCTTAAATCTTGATGTCCTCGTTACATCATAAGAAGAATGGCATCTACGCTAATATTAGTGTCTTTGTTCTATCCCGAGGTTTTCCCGCAGCCTGCCGGATCCAGGCCGTATCTAGATCTGACGAGGGAGCTTTGCCTGGACCCGATGACAATGCAGCGCTGAAGTTTCAACTATCCTCTCCCTGTGGAGGATCCCTTTCCCACTCTACAGATGAAGCGTTGCTGAAAATCCGGCTCGCGTACCCCGAAGTGATAAAATAAAACAAAATTCTGTATCAAAATTTATAGGCAAGACAATTAGTTTGTTTAGGCATGGGTTGTATGGAAATGCAAACCTGCGCACATATTTTCAAAAGTACATAACTATAGAATCAATTCTTAATGCGCATGTGAACGTCGTCAGCGTTAATCACAGGTTCGCGTTTAAAGTCTGTTAGAGAGAACGGCGTCGTCTTAGTGGCCCCTAATTTAATAACAAATGATCATTTCAATGGAGGTGAATCAATCAAAACTAACTTTAGCTAACATTATAACATTATTCAATGTATAACATAATAACATTATTCAAGAACCGCTATAAAGCCAAAACAATCTCTGTTACCTTAAATTATATGTTTATCTCTGTAAAGCTGCTTTGGAACAATCCATTGTTAACAGGACTATATAAATGAAGATGACTTGACTTGACTTGACTTGTGGTGTGCTAGACTTAACAATACCTGCTTACTACTGCAAAGCCAAGTTTATCCATTTATCCACTGATATTTCCTTCCCTCTCTCATCCTATTTAATATCTGTTTGTTTAAATTTCTTCTAGATCTTATTAAGTAAGAGTTTTATTTCAGAGTCAAGTTGAACAGTGTAATCATGATAGTTTGTTGTTTCATTATATGTTCTACTTTCAGGCCTCCTTGGCTACATTTTTCAATGCTAAGCTTCAAAGCTTACTTCCTGTAAACATCTGTCCAACCCAATTACATAAGACAATCATCAGATTTGGAGTAAATATTTACAATGCGTTGCCCTAGCGTTGACCTCAAGAGACAAGAGTAAACGGATCAACAGTAAACGAATTGACAACAAAGCAGAGCATCGATTCATTTGTCCAATCAGAGAGTTTGCATTGACTCTTCTATTCCGAAGTGGCTTGTGTAACTGCTGAGCCTAATAGACTTGGAGGCTGTTTCTCATAATGTCAGCTCCCTCAATAGTTTTTAATTGGATCAAGGGAAATTATCCCTTCTTCAAGAAACATAATATGTCATTGTTGCCTAACTACATTTTAGCCAAGAAACAACAAACTTTGAAGGTATAAGTCCTAATATAAGCCTTAAAAGGATGATAATTTTCCAATTCAAAATGAGATGTTGTGCTCTGATGATTATTAGGAATCCATGTTTCTGAAATTGCTCTAATTAGGACATGAAAGGCAAAAACGGATCCAAGACCGGTCCTCCTACTCTGAGAGGCTTTGTGCACACAGAGGAAATCAATACTGCAGTCACTGCAGGCTAAAATTAAACTTCGAGCAGATGTTGCATTCTGTATGTGTAGGTCACAGCCACCTCACAGGAAACAACATACTTATTTAAGCAATGACAGAATTTCTGTAATGTATGTAACATTAAGGCAGTAATGAGAACTTCCTAAGTATGTGTTCATAAATTGCAGTTGTGAAATGATCTGCATTCAAGTCATTTTGGTTGAGTTTTTTACCTCTCTCGTTCCCCCCTCCCTTTTAAGCACTAATGCTACAGAAGATTGTGTGTACCTGGTTTTATTAGAACCACCTCTACACATGAAAGCAAATATTTTTTTCTTTGGCTTTTAATTGTAACTGATTTGTGCTGTGTCTGGCCTGGTCTGTTCTGTGTTTTAATTTCTGTTGTACATGGAGTGAAATGTTGATGGTATTTGATATAATGATATAATGCAGCATCTTGGTCAACAATTGTTGTTTTTAATGGTGCTATATAAATATAATTGAGTTGAGTTGAGTGTAAAAAAATAACAAATAAATAAACAAAAAGAAGTGAAGAGTGAATTAAAAAATACAATTCTAATTCTAAAAAATCCCACCGTTAGTCGGATGACGATGAATGGGCTTTTGCTTAGAAAGCCTATCGACTTTTAGTAAAGGTAAAGAGGCTTTAAGTGGAAATACCATGCACACCATGCACACGGGAGGCACCTAGCCGACGCACAGGCAATAGACACTGGCGCCAACGTCAGGAGTGCTGGAGGAACTCAGGGGTTTCGGGGAAGCTCATCTGAGGAGAATATCGCACGTATCCAGTTCGTGGAGTGGAATGGCGAGCAAGCGAAGACACCTGACACCAAGAGGACGAGTGGGCAGTCACACCAAGGGGGCACGGTCGACCTTGCTGCTAGTATGCCAAAGCAATGGCATCCACTATCCAGTGAGACAGCCTTTGCTTGGAGAGAGCCTTTCCCTTCAGCTTCCCACCATAACAGACAAAGAGCTGGTCTGAGGTCCTGAAACACTGTGTTCTGTCTACATAGGCACGGAGAGCACGTACTGGACAGAGCAGTGCCAAGGCTGGGTCTGCCTCATCCAGTGCTTGCAGGTTCACCACCTGGCCCCGGAAGGGAGTGGTGGGAACCTTAGGCGCATATCCAAGCCGGGGTCTCAGGATCACATGAGAGTAAGCCGGCCCGAATTCCAGGCACGCTTCGTCAACGGAGAATGCGTGCAGGTCCCTTACCCTCTTGATGGAGGCCAATGCAACCAGGAGCGCTGTCTTGACAGGAACTTAAGCTCCATTGATTGCAGAGGCTCAAAGGGAGCACTCTGCAAGGCAGTTAGAACCACTGAGAGGTCCCAAAAGGGAACGAGAGGAGGGCGAGGAGGATTCAGTCTTCTCGCTCCTGATGATCAGGTCGTACCCTCAACTAACCCTCAACTGCGTCAAGATGTGCGCCGATAGCGGCAACATAGACTTTCAGGGTGGAGGGAGATAGCCTTCGCTCCAACCCATCTTGAAGGAAGGAAAGCACGACACTGATTGAACATCTCCGGGGGTCTTCTCGGTGCACCAGTTGACGAAGAGGTTCCACTTTAACGTGTAGAGGTGTCTCGTGGACAACGCTCTAGCGGAAGTGATGGTAGCCAGAGTGCCATAGAGTGCCCCTTCCCTGAGAAAGGAGGTCCTTCCTCAGAGGAATTGGCCAGGGAGGTGTTGTCGCGATGAGTACAAGTTCGGAAAAACAGGTCCAGGTGGGCCAATGAGGCGCAACCAAAATGACCTGCTCCTCGTCCTCTCTGATCTTGCACAGGGTCTGTGCAAGAAGGCTCACTGGGGGAAACGCATACTTGCGGAGACCCCGCGGCCAGCTGTGCTCCAGTGCATCCGTGCCGAGCGTGCCCTTGGTCAGGGAATAATACAGGGCGCAATGGGTCGAGTCGTGAGAGGCAAACAGATCTATCTGTGCGTCCCCGAACTGGTCCCAAACCAGCTAAATCTGACTGGGGATGTCCGACACCATTCTCCAGGGAGGGGCTGAAGCCGTGGGAGCTCGTAGGCTGCGCAGTTCAGGGCTCCAGGAATAATGGCTCGAGGCGACCTCAGAAGCTTCTGACTCCATAAGAGGTGGCAGGCGAGTTGCGACATACGGCGGGAGCGCAGACCCCCTTGATGGTAGATGTACGATACTGACGCGGTAATGTCAGAGTGGGCTAATACGCGTTGACCTTGAGCAACGCAAGGGCGGTGCAGAACAAGGCATACTGCCAGCAACTCGAGGCAATAGACATGCTAAGGGCGCTAGGTCCTGTCCAGGAGCTGGCGGCAGATTGTCCATTGCGCATGGCGCCCCAGCCCGTGGTGGAGGCATGTGTTGAGAACAACATGCCTGGAAGCTCGTTCCAGGGGCACTAGCCTGTAGAAACTGAGGTTCGACCACGGGGTGAAGGTCTGACGGCAGGTCGGAGTAACTGAGTGACCTCATTTCAGCTGGAGGGAGAGTCTCGATCGTACCCTTCGCCAGTAGGGTAGCAACCTCCGCTCTCATGATAGGGGCATAGCCACTGACCATAGTGGAGCGGACTCCCCTGAAGCGGGGAGGAGACCGTGCGAACTGTTCGTACGACCCAGCGGCACAGATTGGGAGCTCTAGCCAGGCTCCCAAGAACTGTGCCAGTGGAGTCAAGCGAACCACAGACGATGGTGCATTCTCCTCGGTGGTGCAGCGAAGCGGAATGACCGGCCCGGACGTGGGCGGCATAGCGGCCCGGTGTGGGGGCACGGTCTAAACCGCACCCTGACAGAGGAGGTCAGGGAAGGACCAGCGTTCCGCAGTGGCCTGCTCTGCCAGGGGTCTGGTGACAGAGGGGGATGAGCGCGGTACGGTCCGGGGACGGCACACACTGTCATCTGGCTCTGAGACAGAGGGGGACGAGGGGTACACGCTCGGGGGCGGCGCACAGTGGCGTCCGTGAACTCTGTGTGCTCAAAGACGGGAGAGTCAGTTCTTTCTGAGAATAAGGATTCTTCCCCAGCCTCCACCGGGGAAAGGAGTGGCCCTGCTACCAGCTCCTGGAAAGCCCTGTGATGCTGCGATGGACAACACATCCGATTCTGGAGCGTCAAGGGAAACCCACGGGGCATCCGAAAATAGACAAAATAGACCCCTGAACACTTGCGGGTTGTGTCACTGAAGAGGGGGGCGTGGTCCACGCACAATCAGTCGGCGGTTTGTTCCACCCTCAGGTCACCCTGGCCACCAGCCGAAGTAGCACCTCACGTGGAGAGTGTTAGATCGGGGTGTGGATGAGGGGACTCTTTCTCTAACGAGATCATTGAGTCGCGACCATAATGACGCGATGGTCACGTTCCCGCGGGGAGAACGTGAGTCATCCACAAACGCTGCTCTAGCGTGATCAAGCCCAAGCACGCAAAGCAGAGAACGTGCCCATCAAAATCGTAAATGAGTCGACCGCAACCAGAAATGCACGGGCGAGCCGTCTTTAAAAAGACGTGCAGTGTGCGAGCTCTTTTGTGAGAGGAGAAAAAACTCTGCGATGTTGAAGCGAGCAGGGAGAAACACACTCACTGGCAGATCACTGCACAGATCAGCAGGCAATGTGAACTCGCTGCAGATCGCCGTCACACCAACACCGGAGAGAGTGGCTCGTCTCGTAGAGCGAAGTCAGAAATGGCTGTAGAGTGAAGAGATAATCTTGGCTCCGAAGCGAAAACATGTCTGCATGTTGCCGGCGTCCTCCTTTATACCCACGAGGTAAGGTGGAGATACGCTATGCAAATTCCACAGACCCATGGCATTTCTTTGCCATTGGCTCATTTTGTAAGCGACACCCCGTTTATCGTCATCCGACGTAACTCGGAATGACAATGAAAGGGAACTCATTTGTTCCCTCGCTATAACTGAACCAAAACAAGGGAATTAATTATTACAAAGTGGCCACGATTTAGTCAATCGAGGGAACAAATTTCTTTGAAGAAAAAATCTATAATGTATAATGTCTAGATTTAAACTGACAGAGTATGTCTGCTTCCCGGACAATGTTAGGAAGACTGTTCCAAAGTTTAGGTGCTAAATAGGAGAAGGATCTACCGTCAGCAGTCGATTTTGATTTTCTAGGTATTATCAACTGACCAGAATTTTGAGATCGCAGTAGACGTGAAGGACTATAATGCGTTAAGAGCTCGCTACTGGGGAGCTAAACCATTTAGTGCTTTGTAAGTAGTCAGCAATATTTTAAAATGTATACAATGTTTAATAGGGAGCCAATGCAGTGTTGACAGATCGGTGCTAATACGGTCATACTTCCTGGTTCTGGTAAGAACTCTAGCTGCTGCGTTTTGGACCAACTGGAATTTGTTTATTAAGCGTGGTCCTTGAGGTCATGAACGCATGAACTAAGTGTTCTGCATTTTTTATTGAAACCATATTTCGTAATTTAGATATATTTTTAAGATGGAAGAATGCGGTTTTACAGATGCTAGAGACGAGGCTTTTAAATGAAAGATTGGTATCAAAGAGCACACCCAGGTTCCTATTAAGTAGTAGGAAATTATATAAAATATATATTTTTATATCAGCTATGCATTCCGTCAATTTTGTGAATTAATGCGTTTCGTCGGGGCGCAAAGAAATATAGAGCTGAGTATCATCAGCATAACAGTGAAAACTAATTCCATGCTTCCTAATGATACTGTATCTCCTAAGGGTAGCATGTACACCCTGTGTACAGCAACGGTCCTAGTACTGAGCCTCTTGGTACTCCATACTAAACTTTTGATCAATATGACATCTCTTCATTTACTGCTACAAACTGATAACGGTCAGATAAGTATGATTTAAACCATGCTAGTGCAATTCCATTAATTCCAACATAATTTTCGAGTCTATTCAAAAGAATGTTGTGGTCGATGGTATCAAATGCATCACTAAGATCCAGTAACACTAATAGAGAGATACAACCACGATCGGATGATAAGAGCAAATCATTTGTACATAAAATAGACATAAAAAAGAAACCACTTGTAAAGTAGAAAACTTTTTATGACTCCTGACGTACCACTGAATCCTGATATTCAATGATCCTGGGATCATTTTTTTTTTCGATAAAACTGGCCTGCTTGGTGCCTGAATCACCAAACTTGCAGGGAAACACAAAAAAACACAATCACACATATGGCTTCTGAAGAAAAATAAGCTGGCGACACGACGCTAGCATGGCATCTATAGTTTCAGTGATATACGATGCTACATCATCACGCTTAGCCAATCACCGATTAGCGTGTGTAAACACGTGCTTTCAGACACGACTCACGCAAAGCGTTCCCATAGTGTCAAACCATGATGCGGCATTGAGATCCACTCGAAAGTGAACACTTTATTTTTCTCATAGTATACATTGCAGCATCACCTCAGTGTTTCAAATGGTTTGATCAAGGATTTAGCCTCTCTAAACTCTCTAAAGTATCTGTGCAAAAACTAATATGTCTTCTGAAAATGACCTACAAAGCCATTTAAATTAATTTCTAACTCTACCTCTACAGTCACTTGCAACCGATTATCCTGTTGATCTGGGTTTGAAAAAAGTTATTTTAAGCAAAGCACTGGTGCCATTCCAAAATAAACAGAGGGCATAGATATTGTTTGTCTGCATCAAAGAGAAATACAATAGTAGAATCAATCTTTCTCAAATGCATTGCACTAGCTGCACTGCTGTATAACACAGTATTCTCTCTTAACTCTTAATGCACATTTCTATAAGCATATTTTAATAATTCAGCCTTCGTAAGTTTAAGTGCTCCTGTGGCCTTAGATGGAGGCCTTTGTGTATGATAATTAGGTCAGGCACTTATCTGGACAACCATGCAAGCTTTATGCTGTCTCTTTTTGATCCATCAATGCCCATCTGGTGCATTAAGTTATAGACGTAGGACTACTCCTTTATGTGGTGTATGAAAGAGCTGAGCGAGAGAATAAGAGCGAGATGTGCTCTCTGTGAGGTGTGGGATTTCAGAATAGACCACAGGACACTTCAAAATAACTCTCAGGCTGGTCAGCAAAAGATAAAGAGAGGCTAAAGGTCCCTGGGGCTAAAAACAGGTCGAACTGGTTATTTGACACTCAGTCGCCATTATGTTGAGTAAAGTGTTACGATAATTAAGTTACTGTATTGCAAAAATGTGTGTGTCATGTTTCATTTTAGTGTTGGGGTCAACTTAGAAAATAGAGCTGAGCTGACAGCAAACAGTTCTAGTGTTGGGAAGTGCAGTGCTGTTTTTCATGTCACCGCTTACACTCAAACAAAGTGAGGCAAAAATCAAATATGCTTTTGTAGAATGTCCTCTCTCTGGTATGAAGGCTAGTGTTTGTGTTGTTCATTTGGGCAGTTCCTGTGAATCAATAAATTCAAAAATAACTATCCACTAATTCATGAGATTCATACATGCACACAAGTACCTGCAGTACATAAAATATTAAGGTATTGTTGCTGTTAATTACTGTGTTTTCAACTTTGTTATAGACATTCTATTGTTTAGTATAGTTTCATTTAGTGAAAATGTATCTATTCAAGTTTAATGTTGACACTTTTATTGACTCCTTGTTGTTTTGTGCCTTATAAAATACTGGTAAAAGTATTTGTAACTTTGTAAAAGTCTAAATTTAAAGTACTTTAGATTTTTATTCAACTCCAGAGCTAAATAGTGTAATTTTTATGAAAAACTGACGTTTTGGACATCATGGATATTAAATTTTGGTTTAGATATTACATATTGGTTCAAAAACATGATCATTATATAATAGAAACACTAAAAATGTGGTCTTATTATGATGTATTATTATATTTTATGGTTTGATTTAAGGATGTGAGTTAATTTCTTTTATTCTTCCCTCTTTCTAAAAACATTTTAGCAACAAGGCAGCCGTCGATTGAGTCAGCCCTGCAAACCTGTTGGTAGACAACGCAGTGGACAGTAGAAATATGCACTCATCCCAGATGATGTCCCACTGGCAGAGGCCTTAGGGTCTATACTGTGGAGCCCATCCAGATCCAGCAGCACCACGAGGGTCTCCCTGATCAGCTCAATAAAAATGTAAACAAGAACTACAGACTTGTTATGCCCAAAATGGACGGGGGCTGCGTCCGATTCTAGATGTAAGGGCCTGAACCATACTCTTCAGACATACAGGTTCAAGATACTTACCCTGAAGATAATTGTGGTCTAAAGGTCTATGTGGCTGCCATCTCAGCTAGCCACATACCTTTAGAAGGGGTTTCTGTTGGGAGACCTCCTCTGGTGTCTTGGTTATTGCGCGGTGCCAGACAGCTGAGGCCTATCTGCCGGTCGCGAGTTCCATCCTGGGACCCAGCATGGATCCTAGGTGTGTTAGCTCCATTTAAGACTTTGGGGAACGTCTCGGCCAATCGTGATTGGCATGTGTAAACATGTTCTTCAGACACCTGCTCACTCTAAGCGTTTACATAGTGTCAAGCCATGACGTGACGTTAATTTAACCTCTGAGGTAACTGGGTTACATAATCTGACACGTTTTTTGATCTTGGATGAATGTAAACTTATTAGGAGACCTCATTAAAAAAAAATTTAATCTAAAAAATAGCTTAATAGGGGCACAACAACAGAGAAAAATGTTGAATCCAGAACTCAAATCACAAAACACAACCCTATAGTCTTAAAATATGTAAAACAGAATGCATCTCTCAGTAGTATTCTACATTGCAGTGGTGTCCAGTTAAAATTTTGGAACTAAAACACTTAACACTTTTTTTTATCAATTAAAATAAAACTAAAACTGTATACATGTATTCATTTGGCAGTCTAAATAATATGTTCAAAATCACATTTATTTGTCACTGAAAAGGTCAAATCAAGCACAGCTCAAAACGACCAGACAACACAAGTGAGTGCCTATTATGCAAACATGGCAGATTTAAGATCACATACTTACGGCGGGTCGTGTGTTGGCTGATCATGTTAAACACACTTGATCATGTATGTGCCATAGGGATGAATGGGAATGCTAATGGGATAGCTCCTGGAAATAGACCTCAATGATTACAAACATAAGGGTACAAACTTTCTAAACTGGTCAACAATAAGGCTTAAAACCCTTACCTTACATTAATGCTACAAAAATGATCTAATGTGGGTGTAAAAGGGCACTAAACAGCCATATACAGCAGCAACAACCATAATTTCATTAAGGCCGCTTTATCACCCCTTCCATCTGTTCTCTTTCTCACCCGAAACAACACAGAGCTCAGGGCAAGGGGAAATGTCAAAGCTTTTATTCACCAGCTTATAGAGTGTGTCTGTCTTTCTGTCCACCCTTCCTGTCCAGCAAAGAGTTCTACGCCACATTAGCCTCCTACACAGACAGTGGCTCTTTTCAATGAAAATGCCCCTGTAATTAGTAAGGTCAGGAGCAAGGGAGAGAAAGACACAAAGATGAGAAAGACTGAACAGAAGAGAGCGTGATTAGTCCGACGTCATAACACACGACTGAACTCTCAGAGGTATTTGATGAGCCCAAATGGTGAAGATAGAGAAAAAAGAGCAAGATAAATATGAGGGAGACTGATAGTGTAGGTAGAAAAAACACAGTTAAAAAGAACACACACACACACACACACGCGCACACACACACACACACACACACACACACACACACACACACACACACACACACACACACACTCCTTATCCACTATGGCCCAGTGTAAATCTAACAGAGATTTTTACAGCCCCCAATTCTGTAGTTGATGTCGGCCCTTAAAAAGACTGATGATTTTGTGTAATATTCCTCTTAGAGCAGGACAGGGCTATTATGACCAGCATTTCACACATAATCAATGCAGACAGGAGGATGTATAGTGCTAAGTGCAGCCAACAAACACACCAGACAATAACTATTTTACATTCCTTGATCTTGTACATGCTCACAATCCTCTTTATCTATGATGTATTTTTGCAACATTGTTGTTGCAAATTCTGCTGTTTTTTTTCATCAAGATAATTTTATCTATTAAAAACATTAGCATGTTATGAAAACTACAAAACATTCAGTAATGTTTTGCATTTTGTCACTGTTTTTCAGCAAAATTCTGTTTATTAATTGATAATTTGCATAATTGATGAATTGCCTAAGTTAATTTTTTGTTAAGAAATGTTTAGTTTTTTAGTTACAAACAAATAAAAAAATTTTGTGTCGTTTTATTTGTTTGTTGGCCTTTTACGTATTTTATAAATAAAACACTACAAAAAAATACTTGGTTTCCTATTACAAATATCTAAACTTTCTTAAAGATACATGTTTGTAAAAAATATGTTTTACATATTTTCATGTTTTACACATATGTAAATATGTAAAACAAAACACATATGTAAATATGTAAAACATTTACATATGTTTTACACATATGTAAAAAAAATTCGCCACTACGGGTTGCTAACCTCTTACAATAACAAATGCGTAGGTTGATGACGCAAAATTCCAGTTGAATTATGGAACTTGTCATCAAGCTTATGGATCTAATAATGCTTATGGATGAGTGAACATTGATGTTTTTAACATGACTGTGGGTATGAAGTAGGGCGCGATTGCTAATGAGAGACCGATATCAGCGCTACACGCGAGTCCCGCGGATATAAAGGAATAAGGACATTTAATTCTACCGAACTACCCACAAGTGCTGAATTACTCACACAGACCAGTGTATTAGACAAATGAAGCTTGTGAGTTAACGCAGCGCTGTTTCACTTGGTCTACACTATCACACTAAACTGCATTTGAGTGTGTTGGAAGTTATAATGTTATTCTATGTGTTTGTAGGCTGTATGAGACTAACAGTAAGCTAGATTAACATTAGAAAAACATACAGATCATATTCTAACATTTCATCATGTTAAACTATATAACATTGATTAGTTGTATGTACATTTGCTCACCTGTCTAATAAAGTACATCACATGTAAGAGTTCTGTCAAGTCGAAGTTAGTCGCGGACGTGGAGCTCTCGGCATCTCGAAAACACCACGCTGATATTGATCCTCCTCATTTAGTTATCCTTTTTTTCCCAAAGTCTGCTTGCCATGGTCCATAATGTTTCAACGAAACAACAACAATAGTGTGAGCGTGCAGCTAGAAGTAACGCTGTTGTCCACGTCTGTCGCCATGGTTACTATGCTCGTACTGCACGAGCGGAAACCACGGATAACGCGGATATTACGTCAGTGACAGGCGACAAGTGAAAATTCCGGGACGGCCAATTATTTAAAATTGGAATTTCTCTGAAATTAAAAATCTTTGGGAACTTTTGGGATATTGTAAGTACACAACTGCAGGAAATATATCACACTGTGCAAGTGATTTTTGGATATTTTATTACAAAATTATTACATATTGATAATTATTTACATCAAGATACATATACTCGAGAACTAAAATGACTTAAGGAAAGTCTTTTTTTTATTTTTTATAAAAATGACAAGAATTATCCTTAAACAAGAAAAACAATATCTGTCACTGGGGTCAGAAAAATAAGCTTAATTCAAAGGGGAAACAATATTTTTTTCTGGCCCCATTGGCAGATATTTTTGTTCTTGTTTTAAACAACAACTCATTTAATTTGGATACATTTTTCTGAAAACAAGACTAAACATCTTCAAGTCCCCCTGTAGTCAATAATTTTATTAATTAAAACCATAGACAGTAAAAGAAATGGACACAGCGACCCCATAGATTTCAACTGAGAAAATTGAAGCCCATTAGAAGCACTTAAAGGGTTAGTTCACCCAAAAATGAAAATTAAGTCATTAATTACTCACCCCCATGCTGTACCAAGGCCTGAAACGAGACTTCAAGAGATTTCCACGAAGCGCACGCGCGAGAACTTAACTGAAGTAGTTGAAGGAGATCGCAATTCTCGCGCATGCGTCGTGGAAATCTCTTGAAGTCTCGTTTTAGGCCTACAAGGAAGAAAAGGAATAGTCGAATAAAGTCGTTATTTTTGTTTGTTTTTTCGCACAAAAAGTATTCTCGTCGCTTGATAAACTTATAGTTGAGCCACTGTTGCGACATGGAATATTTAAACATTTTCTTTAATGACTTTCTGGGCCGTCAAGTTTCATTCCCTTAGGGAGCCTATGTAGCAGTCATAAACCTCTCAGATTTAATCATAAATATCTTCATTTGTGTTCCGAAGACGAACGAAGGACTTACGGGGTTGGTACAGCATGGGGGTGAGTAATTAATGACTTAAATTTCATTTTTGGGTGAACTAACCCTTTAAGGCTGATTTATACTTCTGCGTCGGACCTACGCCGGATCCTCTACGCTGTAGACTACGCGTTGGTTTTAATTTATACTTCTGCGCCGTTGTCCGCGTCGATGCACGCAGAGGGAACATGTGAAACCCGAGGGAGCGGTTCTGGCAAACCAATCACAGCGCTTGCATCCGCGTAGAATTGACGCGTTGTCACATTTTTGGAGAGGTGCACGTCAGGGTACGCCAAAGGGTGCACGCGCTACACACAGCCTACGACGTAGCTACGGCGGGAGGTCGACGCAGAAGTATAAATTGGGCTTTACTTCCTGATGGCTGAGTGTACTGCGCAGGCTCAAACTGAGCTTGACGACGTAGATGTGACGTGAGCAACCGTTCTGACAGTTGTAAGTCCTCTAGTACCTGTGCCAAGACAAATATGAATTGAAATGTGAAACAAATCTGTTGTTGAAATATTTTGTCCCGTTGCTTTTATGGACTCTCTATCTATGGGCTTCTCCCTTGACTTTATGCCTCCATGTCCCCCCGATTGCCTCATAGACAGTAAAAGATTGCCTATAAGCTTCTCTTTCCAGCAGAGAGTCCCGTGGTTATGACGCAATCGTTAGCCTATTTTTTACAAAAACGGCTTCTACGGGGCCCTAACGTAAGATAGAAAGTAATGGAGCCTTTTTTACATTGTCGTGCTTCTTTAGAAATGAATAATGGACAAATGGAGTCTTTGGACGCCTCAGATGTAAAGTTATTCGCTGTCAAAGTGACGCCAAAATGAATGGGAGTCAATGGAATGCTAACAGCATGTGATGGTCTGCTACAATGGCAGCCCCCAAGCGAAGCTTCAGTTCCCTTTCGTCCTGGGAACTCCGACGTGTCGTCGGGGGAGTTCCCTGACGAATTGGGATCACGCTAGGGAGCCAATTGCCTTCGAGAGAATTAAAACGAGCCAATGGAATTGGCATGCAAGATTTGCATTCCGCAGCCCGCCTACCAGCGCGGGTATAAAAAGTGGATGTAAATATTGCGTAATGCTTTTAGCTTCGGAGCCTCCAGTGTGTCTCTTTGAGCTGCTGTGTCCTGCGAGAAAGCTTTATTTAAGAAGAGAGAAGAAGGAGCGTCTTTGGAAGGAGAGAAAGATCCTCTGCTGCTGGTGTGACGGCACTTCGAGCGACCATCGCTTCCCGCGGCTGGCTTTAAAAACAAAAAAGCTGTTTTAACGGCTGGTATTGGGTGGTGAGTGCAGCACTTGGGCTTGCGTCTGTCTGCCGCGGTGGTTCCTCTGTGCCTCGGCACATTAAAGATAATTTTTTTCTTTCTTCTAAAAGAGCAACACGGGTGTTTCGCGTCCTTTTCAGGATGACGTTTCACCCGTGCGTTTCTGGATGCGGTCGATCTCTCCCTCAGGATGATGGCCACAAATACTGCCTCTCGTGCTTGGGCTTAGCGCACGCTGAGGCAGCGTTTGTGGATGAGTCATGCTCTCATTGTGGGAAAATGACTCTCGCGACGCTGCGTTCGAGACTGAGAACCCTGAAACATGGGGGAGTCCCTTCAGAAAATCCCAGATCTAGTTCGTCTGCCGATTCAGTTCGGCAGGCGGCTACTTCTGTGATTCCTGTTGGTGAGCGTATGAGGATTACTGTGAGTAATGTTTCGACTGGTGAAAGATCCTATCGGGCTCCTCACACCTCTAGTAGCTCGCGGCCATCGGTGCTTCCGTTGGAGCAGCCGGAGCCCCCTCGGGTGGTTCCGGTTGTCTCCTTCGGGGCACCACCTGAGGATCAGATGTCGATCGCGGCATCGGAGGAGGAGCGGTCATCTTCTGGTGATGACTCGGCGGGACTGCCCCCTTCGGGTGTGGTGGTTCAGCCTGAGCCGGATCCAGAAATGGCCGCTATGCTTGAACGGGCGGCCGCGAATGTCGGGCTTGTGTGGAACCCTCCGCCGGGTCCCGAACCTTCGCGGCTGGATGATTGGTGTATTGGGGCGGGCCGTGCTGTTGCCCCGCAGCCTGCTCCAGTCCCATTCTTCCCTGAAGTGCATGAGGAGTTGAGGAAGTCTTGGCTGGCCCCTCTGGCGACCAGGCGTGGACATCCTCGCTCCTCCCTCCTCACCACCCTGGACGGTGGAGCGGCGCATGGGTACGAGGGAATCCCCCCAGTGGAGCGGTCGGTTGCGATGCAGTTGTGTAAAAAGACTGCTTCCGCTTGGCGGGGTGCCCCTTCACTCCCCTCCCGCGCCTGTAGGCTTTCCTCTGGTCTGACCAAGGATGCCTACGTGGCGTGTGGAGACGCCGCTTCCACCCTGCATGCCATGGCGCTTTTGCAAGTCCATCAAGCGAAGGCGCTCCATGACTTGCAGGCGGGTGGTCCTGACCCGGCTCTGTTGCAGGAGCTGCGTGTGGCGACGGACTTCGCCCTCCGGGCGACGAAAGTCGCCGCACGTTCGCTGGGTCGGGCGATGTCCACTTTGGTGGTCCAGGAGCGCCACCTGTGGCTGACCCTGGCTGAGATGCGGGAAGCGGAGAAGAACAAACTTCTCAACTTCCCCATTTCCCAGGGCGGCCTCTTCGGCGACGCGGTGGAGACCTTAGCCCAAGAGTTCTCCGCCGCCCAGAAACAGTCGGAGGCGATACGGCACGTCCTGCACAGGAGACGGGCTGCTGCGGGTCCGTCTTCTGCTGCTGTAGAACCTCCAGCTGCTTCCCGTCGCCGAGGCCGTCCTCCGGCGCCAGCTCCCCCTCCAGCGCAGCCTTCCAACCCTGGAGTGAGGAAGTCTGGTCGTAAGAGGTCGGCCAAGCCCGCTCAGACGCCCCCGGCCCCTTCCCGTAAAAGGAAGGGAGGGAAGCGGCCCTGAGACGGGCGACCTGAAGGAGGACCGGACGACTGCTTTTCGGGAGGGTGCCCCTGCACGCCTCCTTCCCCCGGGGGAGGGCCGGGTGGAAAATTTTTTGTTTTGTGTAAATCTTTCTGTTCCGCCGCTGGCCACTCGGTCAGCAGTACCCAAAAATTCATTAAAAGAGCAGTTTCTCCTTCCTCCTTCAGGTCATCCTCGGTCGAGACTGGTGGGCACACAGTCTCCTCCATCCAAGAGGGTCAGGATGGCAGTGGATGCTGTCACCGAGCAGCATCGCTCCCGTTCCCCTCTTCCCAGTCTGCAGAGAGCGGCGACGCTTCCTCGGTTGCGTCGCTCCTCTTGGCGGCTGGGCCCAGAGGGGCAGAGACTAGCTCACGAGGAGGCAGGGCCTCGTACCTCGTCTCTTCCCCTCCTCTCGCCACGGGGCAGCCCGCAGCAGAAAGCCCACGGGCTCTCTCTGCCGTCTGCCCCTCGTGGAAGCAGGTCTCTGGCAAACTCCACACCCAGACCCCGCTTCAAGTGGCTACATCGCCACTGCAGCCGGGTCCCTGCCTTCCACCTCGCTGCCCCTCCGCGGGTACGCCGGTGGTTCGGGTGGGCTTGTTGGCTCGGTACCTGGAAGCCTGGCTAGCGCTTCCGGGTCCGTCTCGATGGCTCATCCACACCATTCGGTTCGGCTATGCAATTCAGTTTGCACGCCGGCCTCCCAGGTTCAGGGGTATCCACTTCACCCGTGTGCGGTCAGTGGATGCCCCTGTCCTGCGGAAAGAGATCGATGTCCTGCTGGCGAAGGACGCGATCGAGCCGGTCCCTCCTGCCGAGATGAGGTCCGGGTTTTACAGCCCCTACTTCATTGTACCCAAGAAAGGCGGTGGGTTACGACCAATCCTGGACCTGCGAGTTTTGAATCGGGCCCTGCACAAACTCCCGTTCAAGATGCTCACGCAGAAGCGCATTTTCAAGTGCATCCGTCCCCAGGATTGGTTTGCAGCGATCGACCTGAAGGACGCGTACTTTCACGTCTCGATTCTTCCTCGACACAGACCATTTCTACGGTTTGCTTTCGAGGGTCGAGCGTATCAGTACAAAGTCCTACCCTTCGGGCTGGCCCTGTCACCCCGCGTCTTCACGAAAGTCGCGGAGGCGGCCATTGTTCCCATGAGAGAACAGGGCGTTCGCATTCTCAACTCTATCTCGACGACTGGCTCATTCTGGCTCACTCGCGAGATGTGTTGTGCGATCACAGGGACATGGTGCTACGGCACCTCAGCCGGTTGGGGCTTCAGGTCAACTGGGACAAGAGCAAACTCTGCCCCGTGCAGAGGATCTCTTATCTCGGTATGGAGTTGGACTCGGTCGCCCAGACAGCGCGCCTCACGGAGGAGCGCGTCCAGTCAGTGCTCACCTGCCTCAGGTCCTTTCGAGGCAGGACAGCGGTCCCACTGAAACAATTTCAGAGGCTCCTGGGGCATATGGCAGCCGCAGCCGCAGTAACGCCGCTCGGCCTGTTACATATGAGACCGCTCCAGCACTGGCTTCACGATCGAGTCCCGAGGTGGGCGTGGCAGAGCGGCACGTTCCGGGTCAAAGTAACCCCGCACTGTCGCCAAACCTTCTCCCCGTGGTCGGATCCTGCGTTTCTACGGGCCGGAGTGCCCCTAGTCCAGGTTTCCAGGCATGCTGTGGTTTTCACAGATGCCTCTGCCATGGGGTGGGGGGCCACGTACAAAGGGCATGCAGTCTCGGATCTGTGGACGGGGCCCCAGCTGCATTGGCATATCAACTGCCTAGAGTTGCAAGCAGTACGCTTGGCTTTGTGCCGCCTCAAGGGGCTCCTCAAAGACAAGCACGTACTGGTCCGTACGGACAGCACTGCGACCGTTGCGTACATCAACCGACAAGGTGGTCTACGCTCCCGCCGCATGTCGCGACTCGCCTCCCACCTCCTCCTATGGAGTCAGAAGCATCTGAGGTCGCTTCGCGCCACTCATGTTCCAGGGGAGCTCAACCGTGTGGCAGACGAGCTTTCACGGTTGCCTCCCCTGCTAGGAGAATGGCGACTCCATCCCCAGGCGGTTCAGCTGATCTGGAGTGTTTTCGGACTCGCACAGGTAGACCTGTTTGCCTCTCCGGACACGACCCATTGCCAGTGGTTTTACTCCCTGTCCGAGGGGACCCTCGGCACGGACGCCCTGGCTCACAGCTGGCCCCGGGACCTGCGCAAGTATGCGTTTCCCCCGGTGAGCCTTCTTGCACAGACTCTGTGCAAGGTCAGGGAGGACGAGGAGCAGGTCCTGTTAGTGGCGCCGTATTGGCCCACCAGGACTTGGTTCACGGAACTCATGCTCCTCACGACAGCCCCTCCTTGGCCGATTCCTCTGAGGAAGGACCTCCTTTCTCAGAGACGGGGCACTCTATGGCACCCGCATCCAGACCTTTGGAAACTCCATGTCTGGTCCCTGGACGGGACGCTGAGGTTCTAGGTGATCTACCACAGGCAGTGGTAAACACCATCACTTCTGCTAGAGCCCCCTCTACGAGGCGCCTCTATGCGTTGAAGTGGAACCTATTCGTCGAATGGTGTTCCTCCCACCAGGAGGACCCCCGAACTTGCCCGGTCAGAGTTGTGCTTTCCTTCCTACAAGATGGGTTGGAGCGAAGGCTGTCTCCCTCCACCCTCAAAGTGTATGTTGCCGCAATAGCCGCACATCACGATGTAGTAGAAGGTAAGTCCGTGGGGAAGCACGACCTGATCATCAGATTCCTCAAGGGTGCTAGGAGGTTAAATCCACCTCGTGTTTTGCACTCTGTACCCTCTTGGGACCTAGCTCTGGTACTGAGAGCTCTTCAAAGTCCTCCCTTCGAGCCTTTGCTGACAGCGGAGCTGAATATCCTGTCCATTAAGACAGCGCTCCTGTTGGCATTGACCTCTTTTAAGAGGGTCGGGGATCTGCAGGCTTTTTCGGTCGACGAATCGTGCCTAGAGTTCGGGCCGGGCCTTTCTCGCGTGATATTGAGACCCCGGCCCGGATATGTGCCCAAGGTTCCTACCACTCCCTTCGTGGATCAGGTAGTGAACCTGCAAGCGCTGCCCCAGGAGGAGGCAGACCCAGCCCTAGCTTTTCTCTGTCCAGTCCACGCCCTGCGGGTTTACACTGACAGAACGCAAAGCTTCAGGACCTCAGATTAGCTCTTTGTCTGTTACGGAGGCCAGCAGAAGGGGAAGGCCGTCTCCAAGCAGAGGTTAGCTCACTGGTTAGTGGATGCTATCACCCAAGCGTATGAAGCTTCGGGTGAGCCTTGTCCTCCCAGGTTGCGTGCTCACTCTACGAGAGGTGTTGCCGCCTCCTGGGCGTTGGCTCAAGGCGCCTCGCTGACAGACATTTGTGGAGCTGCGGGCTGGGCGACACCGAACACGTTCGCTAGATTCTATAGCCTACGTGTGGAACCTATTTCCTCCCGAGTACTCGCTACGGCCAGTGCTGCGAGAGAATAGGTTGTGTCGGCTTGCTACGCCACTCCGTGCCTCAGCCGGATACGTGCGTCTTTCGCTCCGTTGGCGCCTTACGTTGGTTAGCCTCGTGAGTTCCTCCATCACCCCTTCGGTGCCAGGCGTGGCGGACCGCCGGCGCCAGGTCTACTACCTCTAGGGAGTTGTTGTGTAGACTGGGTGTTATGTCCAGTGGTCTCTTCGGTGACCCATTATGCCACGTGCAGTCCAGCCGTGTCTTCCCCTTGACAGACTCGTTCTGTCGTCCCTGTTGAGTACGCTCCCACTCCCCTTGGAGGGGACTACCTCAGGGACTGCCATATGTTTCACTATCCCCCTGGGCTAGTACATATGTGTATTCCAGGCCTTCTTCAGGCATCTGGCTTCCGCAGCGTTCCCTTCCCCTGTTTACGGGTTGGGCACGCTTTCCCAGTGTTATCCAATCCACTGTGTGGGTCTTGCGGAACAGCAGTGTGATTCCCTTGCTAGCTCCCGTAATTTGAAAACTGCTTGGGTAGCTTAGCTGGGCGCTGGAAGGGGCCAGCACCATGGCGTTTTGTTAGGGATCCCAATTCGTCAGGGAACTCCCCCGACGACACGTCGGAGTTCCCAGGACGAAAGGGAACGTCTCGGTTACATATGTAACCCTCGTTCCCTGAGTACAGGGAACGGAGACGTGTCGTCCCCTCGCCATGTTGCTGTACCTTCGTGGGGGACTGGACACTGTTCGGCTCCTCAGCGAAAAGCATTACGCAATATTTACATCCGCTTTTTATACCCGCGCTGGTAGGCGGGCTGCGGAATGCAAATCTTGCATGCCAATTCCATTGGCTCGTTTTAATTCTCTCGAAGGCAATTGGCTCCCTAGCGTGATCCCAATTCGTCAGGGAACTGCAGTTCCCTGTACTCAGGGAACGAGGGTTACATATGTAACCGAGACGTTTCCGGCTGGTGGATTACCCCCTTGATTAAAACTCATCTTTGTCCACCAAAATGACATATATAATTTTTTTTCCTGTGAAATTAATTTCTTAATGTAACTTTACACCCTTACTTCATTCAGTATACATGCAAATTTGTCCCCACCTCCACCTCACCAACTCAGACTACCTGATCCAATAGGTCAACTTTACTGTAGTAAACGCAGCAAGTAGAAATACTGATTTAATTCACCCATATATGTTTATACCGAAACTGATTCAGAAGAGGAAGAGCGAATTATACAGGCTTGTCTACAAGACAATGTATTAGAATGGTAATACATTTTATGTATTGCTCTCTACTTCAGACAAATAACGGTAATTGATAAGATTAGCCTTGTGCTGGACTATGTTATCAAACAGCTAATAATGTGCTTCTAATGTTACACAATCCACTCGAAACTCCCATTCACCATCTCAGCGTAAGACAGCTGCCTTCTAAAAATCAGTATCCTTAGAAACGCTTTGAACAACTTAGAACGTCAGTGGAGAAAGGCATGTAATTCATCATAACATTGTGATATAGTGTACATCACATACATAATTCACCCGCTACATTGTTAAATGTACCCGATTTTTCATACCAGAAAAATAATCATGTGTCAATCAATAATAATCCTTTAAGTCATTTTGCCTCTCGAGTAAATGTAAAAACTAGATAAAAATACCATGTAAGAAAATTATTTTTTTGCATTGTAATGAAAGAAGTAAAGAAAACGTAACATTTAATATGTATTACAAATATTTTTAGCAAATAAAATTAAATAAATTAATAAATTAAATAAGACAAGTCCAACAGAAATAAAATCCCTTATTTTGGAGATGTATAACATGAAGTGCTTTCGAATCCTGTAGAAATCTGCAAAGTTCCAAGTGGACCTGCCTTTGACCTAAAACAGTATTAGCACATTGAAAGGATGTACTTATGTTCCTCACAGTCTTGTTAATTTCTATGAGCTATAGAAATACTGTATGCTGTTTTGATCACAAGCTTATGAGTTTTACCTTCAGCTGGTCTGGTTCTGAGAGAAGAAGTTTGCCTCCATCTAGTTACAGTAGGTTCCGGGAAGTAAGTTGTTTAGCAGTGATTTGAGAAGGTCTCATCTGGTTCGGATTACAGTGTACAGCCGAGGGGAACCAAACTTTGGTCCATTTTGATGCGAGTGTGAATAGTGCATGCCTGACTTGAGCTGAAGAAGACAAGGTGAGAAACTTGCCAAACATAAAGACAGACACACAACACATCTGCAAATCAGCAGCCACATCTCATAATTTATACATGAACATACACACTCTACACCAACACCTGCCACCCTACAAGAAGATCAAGGGTGCCTTCATTGTTCAGAGAGAAAGACCAAGACTAAAGAGCAAAGGTCAAAGACAGATGGTAGATGAGTTCCTCTCTAATCTATGCAGAGTCACACCTGTCATTCACATACACTCACACCCAAACACACACAAAGAAAAGCATCCTCGGTTACGTATGTAACCCTCGTTCCCTGAAGGAGGGAACAGAGATGTAGTCGACGTGTCGACTGATTGGGATCACACTTAGAGAGCCTGTCATCTTCGAGTACTGTTAAAACGAGCCAATGTACATTAGGGTGCGTGACATGCATCACACACTCCGCCCCCGCAGCGCAGGTATAAATACGGAAGTGGATGCACACACTTGTTGTTTTTCGCTGAGGAGCCGAGCGTAATTAGGAGTCACCGGTGGTCCAGCAATAGAGGCGACGGGACTTTGTCTCCGTTCCCTGCTTCAGGGAACGAGGGTTACATATGTAACCGAGACGTTCCCTTTCAGTTGCTCATGTTCGACGTAGTCGACGTGTCGACTGATTGGGATCCCAATTAAAACGCCATCTAGTGCTACCACCTTCCAGTGCCTAGACAAAAGCCTCCAGATCTCCCCGCAATTTAAGGCGGGAAGGGACAGGGCTTAGGCCAGGGAAGTCACTGCTGTTCCTACATGACCACCGGGAAAGTGTTCCCTGTACATGGAAGGAAGGGACGCTGCGGAAGCCACATCCTGCCCGAAGGGAGGTAACATGTGGAGAATACACAAATGAACTGGGCGGATGACCGGGCAGTACAACATATGGAATGTCACTGGGGTGGCTCCAGCCAATGACAGGGGGGAGACTCAGCCGGACAGTGACGAAGACACGGGCTCGTCGCAGGGAGCCGTACCGTGGAAGAATACACACATGGGATTGCCGTAGGGATCACAGCATATGGACCCAGCCTAACACAGATTCCACCAGTGGAAACGAGTGATAGGCCTGGCTTCGGACGTTCCGCCACGTCCGTTGCGGAAGGGTGTGGAGGAACTCGACAGGGTTCGACTAAAAAAGGGGAACTCAACTGGAGCAAGAATTGCGCGCGTATCCAGTCCATAGGAGCGGAATGGCGCCACAAGCTGACACAACGAACCGGGCTTACAGTGAAACTGGCTTCATGTGAAGGGAGCCCAAGGGAAGCAGCGGTTCGACTAAGGTGTCGCCCAGCCCCCAACTCTAGAATATCTGTCAGCGAAGCACTCTATGTCAACGCCTGAGCACACACTCATTTAAGGAGCTCACCGCCAAAGTGGGCATGTGCATCTCGGGATATTTACCAAGATGATCAGTGAACTGAAACAGTGAAGAACTCACTTTTCCACCCTCTAACCAGCCGTCAATACACACAAACATTTAGAAATTTGTTGCTGTTAAAACAGCAGTTGAGAGCTCAAAGCTCACGATCACCGCTGCACTCGCGTTGTAGAAACCACCAGCACTGGGAGAGTCTTCCAGAAGAACACCGACTCACTCGCTCGTTGTAAACAACAGCACTCTTCAGCGACATCAAATGATCGGCTCCGAAGCGAAAGACAACTAGTGCGAGCATCCGCTTCCAGAATTTATACCCGCGCCGCGGGGACGGAGTGTGTGCTGCATTTCACGCACGCCAATGTACATTAGCTCGTTTTAACAGTACTCGAAGATGACAGGCTCTCTAACCGTGATCCCAATCAGTCGACACGTCGACTATGTCGAAAGTGAGTGACTGAAAGGGAACATCACAATTATCAATGACTTCAGTCATCAAGCGACAGGTGCAAGGTCTTGACCCCTGATAGACACACACATGGACACACACACAGCAATGCAACTACAATTTGTAGTAATGTAAACGTACATAACAACAAGTTAAATGAAGCTATGCTAAACTGTAAATATAACCACAATTAAAGGTCAACGCATTTAGCTTTGATTACATTCTTAGTACAGCACAGCTTGAATGCCTAATTGTTTTTGCAAAATGATTAGTGCATAATTTTCATTTAAACATTATTTTATCAAGCAAATTCAATAAGTGCCAACCTTTTGCTTAACCAGACTGACTTAAATATTTTGTATAATAACTAGAACAAGTTCAAATACTGATGATACTATGATGTGTGGGTGATGTAAATTTTACATCATGTGGCATCATTCGAGTGCCAGATGTCATTCTGATTAGTGGACAGTCAAAGGTTCAATTTCATGTCAAACCGGCAGCTTTTATAACCACTTTTTAGTTGGTCTTGTAAGATTTAGTAGTCTGGAAGATTTTTTCCTATGAATTTTCTCCATAGGCATTTCAAAACTTTCCTCAATAGAGAAAACTGACTTAAACATCCAGCTCTGAGAATAGTCCATACTTTACAGCATTTGATCCGAAGCAAAACGTATTTTAAATAAATAAATTACTCATACAATAAATTATAATCGAGAATGATCATTTTAATGGTATATGCTTCACCACCCCTTGGTAAGTTTAGTAGGTAGTTTAGCTAACTTTACAAACTGTACACTTAGCTAGCCAGCAAAAATACATCAACACCCTGCTTACTTTTCATGGTAACATCAGTGTCTCTGATATGTTTTTACTTCAGGATTTTGAGTAGTTTAGTACATCATTAGGAATTCAGCAATTAAAAGTACATTTAAAAAAATGAATGAAGCTGAAAAATTACTTAAGGCTTAAATAAGCATGTACCACTGCATAACATTGGACCTCATGGTAAGTCTTAGTACCACTTAAATCAATTTATCATTATTTTTTCTGAAAGTCTACTGCAGTCTATTTCATTTGTCAGGTATGTTCAGCAAAATAGTTCCTAGGCTAAAGCATGGCATAATTGGCAAGCATTAAATTAAATCGGACTACATAAAAAGTTCAGTTTCTACACGTGAAGCTGTGGCAGCTGCTCTTATACTAAACCATTGTGTCCCATTAAAATGATCTCCTCCTCTCCATCTACCCCAAACACTGGCTGGACTGTAAATGTTTACAGCTCTGTGGAATGCCATGTCCAGACAGGAATTTGAAATAACTTATTAGGGAACGCTTAATGAAACCTGAGAGGTGTGTTTAGTCTACAAGAGCTGCGCTAACATCTTTCAGTGAGCCAGCAGGTGCATCTTTTCATCACAACACAGAGATACCTCAGTCAGAATATTAATTAAAATCAAGATATTCATAATGCTGCACCAGAGTTTCCATTTTGTTCGCACATTCTTAAAAGCATGTTTTGATCTCTTGAACTCAGACTGTAAATCAGGAATATAATTAACTACAATGCCCATGAGGCCATGGGGTCATTATATTGGAGTGCATCTGAGGTTTGTCCTTCTTTATTCATTAAATTTACAGCAATAAAGAGGAGGGAGGCGTCTTTAATCAGCTAACTGCTTGATGAAGTATGTGTGTGTGAGGGAAGGGGGTGTCTCAAGGGGTATCACAAACGCTCAAGCTTTCATATCTCACTTTTTTTAATCATTATACTGTATATATGGCAAGAAAGTGCTTCTTAAATTTCCATAATTACATATTTTTTTTCATATCACAGCTGGATTATCTGGTTATCATACACATGTATACACAGGGTGTTGAAAAAATCATGGTCACAAAAATGTTTTTCACAAAAATTCTCACTCATTTAAATTGTAAAACTCCAGAATGCTTTCTTTTAGGGTTCGGCTATAGTATTTATAAGTAGCTGTATATTTGTGTCGACAGGTATACGGAGGCCCCTTGGTCCCACTTTGTCAAAAAAATTAATTATAACTATCTCGTGGCCTCAAGATAGTATCTTGTGGCCTCAAGATAGTAACTTGTGGCCTCAAGATAGTAACTCGTGGCCTCAAGATATTAACTCGTGGCCTCAAGATAGTAACTCGTGGCCTCAAGATAGTAATTCGTGGCCTTAAGATAGTAACTCGTGGCCTCAAGATAGTATCTCGTGGCCTCAAGATAGTAACTTGTGGCCTCAAGATAGTAACTTGTGGCCTCAAGATAGTATCTCGTGGCCTCAAGATAGTAACTCGTGGCCTCAAGATACTAACTCGTGGCCTCAAGATACTATCTCGTCGCCTCAAGATAGTAACTCGTGGCCTCAAGATACTATCTCGTCGCCTCAAGATAGTAACTCGTGGCCTCAAGATACTATCTCGTCGCCTCAAGATACTATCTCGTGGCCTCAAGATAGTAACTCGTGGCCTCAAGATACTAACTCGTGGCCTCAAGATAGTAACTCGTGGCCTCAAGATAGTAATTCGTGGCCTCAAGATAGTAACTCCCGGCCTCAAGATAGTAACTCGTGGCCTCAAGATACTATCTCGTCGCCTCAAGATAGTAACTCGTGGCCTCAAGATACTATCTCGTGGCCTCAAGATAGTAACTTGTGGCCTCAAGATAGTAACTTGTGGCCTCAAGATAGTATCTCATGGCCTCAAGATAGTAACTCGTGGCCTCAAGATAGTAACTCGTGGCCTCAAGATAGTAATTCGTGGCCTTAAGATAGTAACTCGTGGCCTCAAGATAGTATCTCGTGGCCTCAAGATAGTAACTCGTGGCCTCAAGATAGTAACTTGTGGCCTCAAGATAGTATCTCGTGGCCTCAAGATAGTAACTCGTGGCCTCAAGATACTAACTCGTGGCCTCAAGATACTATCTCGTCGCCTCAAGATAGTAACTCGTGGCCTCAAGATACTATCTCGTCGCCTCAAGATAGTAACTCGTGGCCTCAAGATACTATCTCGTCGCCTCAAGATACTATCTCGTGGCCTCAAGATAGTAACTCGTGGCCTCAAGATACTAACTCGTGGCCTCAAGATAGTAACTCGTGGCCTCAAGATAGTAATTCGTGGCCTCAAGATAGTAACTCCCGGCCTCAAGATAGTAACTCGTGGCCTCAAGATACTATCTCGTCGCCTCAAGATAGTAACTCGTGGCCTCAAGATACTATCTCGTGGCCTCAAGATAGTAACTTGTGGCCTCAAGATAGTAACTTGTGGCCTCAAGATAGTATCTCATGGCCTCAAGATAGTAACTCGTGGCATCAAGATACTAACTCGTGGCCTCAAGATACTAACTCGTGGCCTCAAGATAGTATCTGGTTATCATACACATGTATACACAGGGTGTTGAAAAAATCATGTTCACAAAAATGTTTTTCACAAAAATAGTATCTCATTTAAATTGTAAAACTCCAGAATGCTTTCTTTTAGGGTTAGGCTATAGTTTTCATAAGTAGCTGTACATTTGTGTCGACAGGTATACGGAGGCCCCTTGGTCCCACTTTGTCAAAAAAATTTATTATAACTATCTCGTGGCCTCAAGATAGTAACTCGTGGCCTCAAGATAGTAACTCGTGGCCTCAAGATATTAACTCGTGGCCTCAAGATAGTAGTTCGTGGCCTCAAGATAGTAACTCGTGGCCTCAAGATACTATCTCCTCGCCTCAAGATAGTAACTCGTGGCCTCAAGATACTATCTCGTGGCCTCAAGATAGTAGCTTGTGGCCTCAAGATAGTAACTTGTGGCCTCAAGATAGTATCTCGTGGCCTCAAGATAGTAACTCGTGGCCTCAAGATACTAACTCGTGGCCTCAAGATACTAACTCGTGGCCTCAAGACACTATCTCGTGGCCTCAATATAGTAACTCGTGGCCTCAAGATACTATCTCGTGGCCTCAAGATAGTAACTCGTGGCCTCAAGATGGTATCTGGTTATCATACACATGTATACACAGGGTGTTGAAAAAATCATGTTCACAAAAATGTTTTTCACAAAAATGGTATCTCATTTAAATTGTAAAACTCCAGAATGGTTTCTTTTAGGGTTAGGCTATAGTATTTATAAGTAGCTGTATATTTGTGTTGACAGGTATACGGAGGCACCTTGGTCCCACTTTGTCAAAAAAATTTATTATAATTATCTCGTGGCCTCAAGATAGTAACTCGTGGCCTCAAGATAGTAACTCGTGGCCTCAAGATATTAACTTGTGGCCTCAAGATAGTAGTTCATGGCCTCAAGATAGTAACTCGTGGCCTCAAGATACTATCTCGTGGCCTCAAGATAGTAACTCGTGGCCTCAAGATACTATCTCGTCGCCTCAAGATAGTAACTCGTGGCCTCAAGATACTATCTCGTCGCCTCAAGATACTATCTCGTGGCCTCAAGATAGTAACTCGTGGCCTCAAGATACTAACTCGTGGCCTCAAGATAGTAACTTGTGGCCTCAAGATAGTAACTTGTGGCCTCAAGATAGTAACTCGTGGCCTCAAGATAGTAACTCGTGGCCTCAAGATACTATCTCGTCGCCTCAAGATAGTAACTCGTGTCCTCAAGATACTATCTCGTGGCCTCAAGATAGTAACATGTGGCCTCAAGATAGTATCTCATGGCCTCAAGATAGTAACTCGTGGCCTCAAGATACTAACTCGTGGCCTCAAGATACTAACTCGTGGCCTCAAGATACTAACTCGTGGCCTCAAGATAGTAACTCGTGGCCTCAAGATAGTAATTCGTGGCCTTAAGATAGTAACTCGTGGCCTCAAGATAGTATCTCGTGGCCTCAAGATAGTAACTTGTGGCCTCAAGATAGTAACTTGTGGCCTCAAGATAGTATCTCGTGGCCTCAAGATAGTAACTCGTGGCCTCAAGATACTAACTCGTGGCCTCAAGATACTATCTCGTCGCCTCAAGATAGTAACTCGTGGCCTCAAGATACTATCTCGTCGCCTCAAGATAGTAACTCGTGGCCTCAAGATACTAACTCGTGGCCTCAAGATAGTAACTCGTGGCCTCAAGATAGTAATTCGTGGCCTCAAGATAGTAACTCCCGGCCTCAAGATAGTAACTCGTGGCCTCAAGATACTATCTCGTCGCCTCAAGATAGTAACTCGTGGCCTCAAGATACTATCTCGTCGCCTCAAGATAGTAACTCGTGGCCTCAAGATACTATCTCGTGGCCTCAATATAGTAACTTGTGGCCTCAAGATAGTAACTTGTGGCCTCAAGATAGTATCTCATGGCCTCAAGATAGTAACTCGTGGCATCAAGATACTAACTCGTGGCCTCAAGATACTAACTCGTGGCCTCAAGATAGTATCTGGTTATCATACACATGTATACACAGGGTGTTGAAAAAAATCATGTTCACAAAAATGTTTTTCACAAAAATAGTATCTCATTTAAATTGTAAAACTCCAGAATGCTTTCTTTTAGGGTTAGGCTATAGTTTTCATAAGTAGCTGTACATTTGTGTCGACAGGTATACGGAGGCCCCTTGGTCCCACTTTGTCAAAAAAATTTATTATAACTATCTCGTGGCCTCAAGATAGTAACTCGTGGCCTCAAGATAGTAACTCGTGGCCTCAAGATATTAACTCGTGGCCTCAAGATAGTAGTTCGTGGCCTCAAGATACTATCTCGTGGCCTCAAGATACTATCTCCTCGCCTCAAGATAGTAACTCGTGGCCTCAAGATACTATCTCGTGGCCTCAAGATAGTAGCTTGTGGCCTCAAGATAGTAACTTGTGGCCTCAAGATAGTATCTCGTGGCCTCAAGATAGTAACTCGTGGCCTCAAGATACTAACTCGTGGCCTCAAGATACTAACTCGTGGCCTCAAGACACTATCTCGTGGCCTCAATATAGTAACTCGTGGCCTCAAGATACTATCTCGTGGCCTCAAGATAGTAACTCGTGGCCTCAAGATGGTATCTGGTTATCATACACATGTATACACAGGGTGTTGAAAAAATCATGTTCACAAAAATGTTTTTCACAAAAATAGTATCTCATTTAAATTGTAAAACTCCAGAATGGTTTCTTTTAGGGTTAGGCTATAGTATTTATAAGTAGCTGTATATTTGTGTTGACAGGTATACGGAGGCACCTTGGTCCCACTTTGTCAAAAAAATTTATTATAATTATCTCGTGGCCTCAAGATAGTAACTCGTGGCCTCAAGATAGTAACTCGTGGCCTCAAGATATTAACTTGTGGCCTCAAGATAGTAGTTCATGGCCTCAAGATAGTAACTCGTGGCCTCAAGATACTATCTCGTGGCCTCAAGATAGTAACTCGTGGCCTCAAGATACTATCTCGTCGCCTCAAGATAGTAACTCGTGGCCTCAAGATACTATCTCGTCGCCTCAAGATACTATCTCGTGGCCTCAAGATAGTAACTCGTGGCCTCAAGATACTAACTCGTGGCCTCAAGATAGTAACTTGTGGCCTCAAGATAGTAACTTGTGGCCTCAAGATAGTAACTCGTGGCCTCAAGATAGTAACTCGTGGCCTCAAGATACTATCTCGTCGCCTCAAGATAGTAACTCGTGTCCTCAAGATACTATCTCGTGGCCTCAAGATAGTAACTTGTGGCCTAAAGATAGTATCTCATGGCCTCAAGATAGTAACTCGTGGCCTCAAGATACTAACTCGTGGCCTCAAGATACTAACTCGTGGCCTCAAGACACTATCTCGTGGCCTCAATATAGTAACTCGTGGCCTCAAGATACTATCTCGTGGCCTCAAGATAGTAACTCGTGGTCTCAAGATAGTAACTTGTAGCCTCAAGATAGTTATGTCTGACACATGGACCCTTTGTTATTAAACTGGACCCTTTAGTGCAATACTTCACATTATGTGCAATATTCTCTGTTTTAATATTCAGTGTGCAATATAGTTTGCTGCAGTTCTGCTTCTATTTATTTACTAGTACTGTTCATCACAATTCTGTTAATACAGTTATGTAAATCTTCCGTTCACACTGAAATTACTTCCGTTCACACTGAGAATCTCGCACATCCGCCATGTCTGTATTTTTTTAACACTTTTATCTCGTGTTTGTAGTTTTAATCATCCAACGTGCGATGGGTTGTGGGTAATATTAGCCGTTTAGAGTGCGCATCGATCTGCACTTCAGACTCTTGGACTCTTCAAGTCATCTCGTATAGATCGTATTTACGAGTTGAACGCACTTGAACGCCACCACAATGTCGTAAATACCAGTGGGGAGTTCGGGATTTTCTCAGCCCCGATCTTTCCGAGTTGTGGGCGTGTCACTGAGAAACATGGCGGAATACCACAATACTTAAATATTACATCATGTACTGTGTGAGCATGCATCTTATATGAGTATGTGCGCGAGTTTGTGTGTGTGTGCTCGCGTCACATATGAGTTATTTTGGTGTCTCTCTATTGTCCTCTGCATTGTGTTTCCAGCACCAAGTTCAAGCCTATTCCTTTACACACACAATGTAAAACAAATTTAGCATTCAACAGTTAATTTTTTGTTCACCTTTTAACATGTCTTGGAGTATCGCAATAATATTGTATCGGGAGTTCAGTATCGTGATATGTATCGAATCGTGATGTATGAGGCGCTGTCTTGGGCTTAAATCAAAATTCATTCGCGCACACATATATGAAACACGTGCATACACTTAGTAGTCAAACATACATGTCAAACAAAATACATATGAAATGAACAACGACACACCTTAAGTCGCTCACGCACATACACGCAAACTCTACACACACGAGATGCGCGGAACTCTCCACGCACATACTCATATGAGAAGTGCGCGCGCGCACACGCAAACTCTCCACGCACATACTCATATGAGACGCATGCTCACACAGTACATGATGCATATGATTCTCAGTGTGAACTCGCACAAACTCACACAAACTCACGCACAAACTCAATGAGGCCACGAGATATATCTTAAGGCAGAGATTATTTATATAGAGACATGCCACTTCCTCAATCCTTAATACAACTATATAGGGAAAACCCGTAACGCCAAAGATGGCGGTTGCATACATATGGCCCCGCCCCTCCCGCTGGAAAGCCAATCACCTGCTTTTAACAGTAAAGCCGGAAAACATTTAAGCCTATCGTCTGGTTCCACCGACGCATGCGCACAGTTGAGGTTTGCGACAGCGGAAAATATGTTACTGTTTGAAAAGGCGGCAGATTTGAAATGTGTTAGTTGTGTAAATATCAGACATCCCAAGTCTCCTGGAAGTTCCGGGAGTCTCCCGCAGATTGATAGCGGCTCCCTGATGACCGCAAATTAGTTCAAATCTCCTGGAATCTAGAGCGAGCGAGCAGTAGCGCACGCACGACAGAGAGCGAGAGAACCCTTGCGCATGCGCAGTAAAGGTATAACCTGTGGGGAAAAAGGCGTTTTAAACCTTATTTTGGGGCAAAGTCATCAAACTTTTTCAGCGATTTTTATCATATTTTATTAGTGTTTGTATACATGCAGTTTTTATGTCCCGGTGACCAGTGAAAGTGCAGTTCTGAGTCTCTGCCCATTCGTTTAAATAGGAGCCTGGTCTTGTTAGTCCGAAATAGCTGCCCGGAGGCGTTGCCAAGATGGCGGCCGAGTGGCATGACTTGCCTAAAAGGACTTTGCTTGAGGCCACTAGTTACTATCTTGAGGCCACGAGTTACTCTCTTTAGGCCAGGAGATAGTTATAATTATTTTTTTTTGACAAAGTGGGACCAAGGGGGCTCCGTAATATCTCAACGTTGTTTGGACCAAATTAAAATTGGAAAAAAATGTTAACTGCTTATAAATCATACTAATCATACTACTTTTTTGAAAATGTAAAATGCGGTATGTTTTCTGTGATGGGAAGGTTTAGGGGTAGTTGTAGGGTTAGGGGACAGAATATACAGTTTGTACAGTATAAAAATCATTATGTCTAACATGAAAACCCAACATATGTCTTGATAAGATTTTGGCATAAAACCATTATTATATGATTATTAATATGGGCCGCAGCAGGTCCTTAGATATGATAGTGAATATGTCATTGACATATATGAATATTCAAATGTGAAACCAAAATGGGAGTTTTTTGGAATTTGGTCCATGAATTCTAGCTTTAAGGCTATCTATAGTGTACTTCCTAAAGTTAATGAAATAAACTTTTAGCACATTTGAAATGTACAGACTTTCATATATGGAAAAACTGAACAAAATTTCTGATAACATCATCCACATATATATTTTTTCTAGATCGTTTTTCTATCGTTTTCTACCAATACCACCTGCCTCCGACTAGAAATGGCAAGCAGCAAATCATGGTTTAATACCTGTGACATAAACTAAAGCCTATTGGCTATTTAAAAATATGAAATACGAAACTGATGGTTAAACCATTAAAGTACAATCAAAATATTTCTGATGATGAGGCATTAGCAAACAAGCAAATTGTATAAAGAATGTTCTGTTGATGGTTTATTGGCTAATAAGCAGCTCAACCGCTTATTGTACATCCACACAATAACAAATGGGAACAAAGCTAAACTGGGAACTACTTTTACATAAGCCTTGCCCTTACTTACTTTATCAAAATGTTAAATCATCTGAAAATGAGAGCCAGAAATCATAGCTCTCTTTTCTCCCCCCTCCGCAAACTCCGGGAAGCCTCTGCCTAGCAGTGTGTGATGCCACTTTGCCAACTGCTAACAGCATTAGCGGTGGAAAAAAACAAAACGCTGGATACAATCATAACTACATTAAAGAAAACTCAATCCACCTCCTAAAGGCACTCAAAGGCACTCGCAGTTACATACTCCGCGGTTATCAAGTACGAGCAAGTGGTGGGGAGGAGTGGGAAGACTGTGAGATGGGCTTACACAGAGGCTAGCTGGGCAATCTTAGCGTTTGACATGAGTTTATGAGGAGAAGGAGGGAGTCCAGGTCGCTCTCCATAATGAGGGTGAAATTTATGGCAACACTTAAAGGGATGGGATCAATAGGCCCTCCATACTCTGCAGAAACACGAGCAACATGGAAGAAAGGAGTAGAGGAGAGGAAGGGGGAGAAAAGAAAAGAGATGTCTGCACATCAGGGTCAATACAAGTCAGGGCGGATCGGGTTGCAGGACTGTCTGAATGCCCTGTTGCCTCCGAGAGAGAAAAGAAGAGGGGTACAAGAGAAGCAACATCAGGTCAATAACTGCAGCGCGCTATTATATCACGGCTTAGATCCATTACTGAGACTAAATATATGTTTTGTGCCTCTGCCAGATGTCTTTGTTACATGTGCGGCAGATCCAGTAGCGGCGATGCCATCCTCTGCTCTGTGAGAGCCATTCTCTGTCCTTCAGCCTGAGGAGGACATCAGGAAATGATACACAACTGTAATGTTTCACAGGAACAAAGTCAAGGCCTCTAAAAGGGAAAGACGACACCAAATGTACAGGATCACTAAAGAGATAGTTCACACAGAAATGAAAATTATGTCATTATTTACTGAAACGTCATGTAGCTCCAAATGTTCTCATGTCGTATGACTGTCCTTCCTCAAAAGTTGAGTTCTTGAAGAATATCCTGGTCACTTTTTTCATTCTAAAAAAAGTAAATGAGAACTTGGGGTGTCCAACAAAAAATAAAAAAAAATAAAAATAAAAATCACCATAAAAATATAATAAAAGTAGTGTTATGGATTTTCTATCCTCAAACCTAACTATTTTAGATTTGTCTCCCTAAGACTAACTATTCTAGTATAACTTATACGCTAGCGCGTCTAATTGACGTTAGCTACGTTCACACATCAGCGAGTCTCCAGTTGACTACAGCATCCGCTCCCTAACTATACTTCAGCGAATCTCCAGTCGACTACAGCATCCGTCTAAATCCTATACTCCAGCGAGTCTACAGTCGACTACAGCGTCCAGAGCCAATAATTCTAATTTACTTGTTCTCTTGCTGCGCAGCTTAAATGACAGACAGACTTGAGTAATTGTCCTTTAAATGTTCTTTATTACGTCCGGGAGTCTCGAGCAGTTCTCAGAGAATGTCCCAAAAAGTAGCAATAAGCCTGGCCGGTGGATCTCAGACAAATCCCATTGAGAATCCCCAGAGTAAACACAAATACAACAGTTTTATAGAATAAGGAGGTATGGCAAAATGACATGAAACATTACTTAATTTGATTGGTTCTTCATTGAAAAGCCCTTTGGTTACTAGGCAACCAAACTCTGTTTTTAGTTTCGAATTTAGACACCTGTCTAGTTTCATTTCCCATATTTGTTATTTATACACACACGCGCACACACTTAAAGTCACAAGTTTTCCATTGGTTTCGTACAGTACATTCTGTTCAAATGTTCGTTGTTAAATTAGGTTAGATGTTAGTCTAACCTGGTTAGTTTAATATAGTTAAAATTTTCCACCACAGTAGCTTTGTGACTTGCACACTGTATCATTTATTCCTTTGTCTGAGGAACAAACCAAAATTTAGGTTAACTTTCAGACGAAGCTATTGTATGGCTTCAGAACAACTGGAATATAGTACGTAAATCACATATACTACTTTAATAATCATTTTATTTTACTTTGACAGCTCCAGTCCCTGTTCATGGCAATTGACCTATCGGTAAGCCCCGCCCCCCTTTAGTTACTGTTGCTATCTTGGACAAAACGGAGTTGCTAACTGTCTTACCATGACAACTGTCTGTGTGAAAACCTTGTCCCAAGATGTTTTTGATACATTTTGGACACAGAAGGACCTTGCGTCGCAGAGCATTTAAAGGCACAATATGTAGGTTATTTTCGCCACAAGAGGGCACAGTTTCAGTTTCCAACAATAACAAAGGCATAGGTTTATGACGCAGTGATGAGCTGAATGATGGGACTTGCTGTCAAGTTGATGGATCTAATAATGTTTATGGATGAGTGCAAACATTCATGTTTTTTAAAGAAACAAGAACTGAGTGCCGCTAAACGTACGCAGTTGTCCACGTCTGTCGTCATGGTTACGTCATGGCTATGGCAGTATGAACGGAAACCGAGGATAGCGCGGATATTGCGTCATTGACAGGCGACATTTTTTTCCGGGACGGCCACTTATTTAAAATTGGAATTTCTCTGAAATAAAAAAATAAAAAATATTGCAAGGACAAAACTGCAGGAAATATATCACATTGTGCAAGGGATTTTGGGATATTTTATTACAAAATTCCTACATATTGTACCTTTAAGTGGGACTTAAATATGCTATGGAGGGATATATAAAAGATTAACTTAATGAGAGTATGACAACCAGAAAATGAATGTTTTCGTCTTCATTGGGATTAGGGTTGAATCCTTAGGGAACTGCAACCACATTGATATTATATATAAACCAGGCTTCAGTTTAATTGTGCAGATAATTGGTCCGTTCGCACAAATCATATCACACTTTTGAAACGCGCTGGTGAATGCGCGTGCACAGTACAGTGATTCAGCACATGAATACCCATGCCAATCCTCTCAGGATACCTGGAATCAGTGTTACAAGTACCGCAGGCACATCATTTTACAATCTTTGTAGCATAAACACAATAAAACCGATGAGAGCTTTGGATCTTCCCATGTTTCTCTATGGCACTGAAACCTAAAGATGTCCGAGTTCCGGTCCCCGTGCAACTGATACTCAACAGCTAGGTCAATAGCTACCCAGTTAAAAAATAAATCATTTTTGTGTTCCATGGAAGAAAGAAATTAGATCTGGTTTTCCATCTCATTTATTTAAAGTCCCCCCCACTCACACCAACTCAGAATACCTGATCCACTAGTTCAACTTTACTGTAGTAAACGCTGCACAACAACGGCACATTGAAATATTGATTTAATTCAGCCATTAATGTTTCAACCAGAAACTGATTCAGAAGACTGAATTATACAGGCTTGTTACATAGAATCTTGTCATACAGAATGGAAATGCGTTTTATGTATCTCTCTCTACAACGTTGAACAAATAACGGTAAACTGTAAAAAATAATCGTGATTTTAACGGTAAAAAACTGCTACAGTGCAAAACTGTTATTTGGCTAACAGAAAGTTTCCGTACTATATACGGTAAATAACTGTGATATAATTTTACTGTAAAATACCGTTAAATTTACAGTTTTTGAAAGTGAAAAAGAACAACTCATTGTATAATTTACAGTGAAAAACCATAAAAAACGTAAATTGACATTCCCACAATTCCCTGTGTGACACATTTTATGTATTTTTGTTGAAATTACTATGGTTCCTCATAGTTTTCTTGTTTTTTTCTAATCAGTTATGTACATTAGGGTTTTATGTTACATTTAATGTTGTTAAATTAATGTTTATTGCATTTTTTAAATTTCATGTGTGTTACCATGATGGTGTTTAATGTTTGTGTGAATGACACAGTGCAGCTTCTTTATATAAGTATTAGCCTTCTTATGGATGATTGCTTGTGATGAGCTTTGATTGGTCATGTGACTCTCATCACTGCTGTGATAATTGTGGGATGCCAGTGTATTGCTATGGTACAAAACAGATATACATTTTTTAAACGGTTGGTCAATCAACATTTTATCAGAAAATGAAACATGGTTTATTACTGTAAATTTTAAGTTTAGTTTGTAAAACCATTAACGTTCCTACCGTATTTTTAACGGTAAAGTTCTGGCAACCACAGTTGCCAGTTTTTTACCGTAAAAATTACGTTTTTATTTTTACAGTGTAATTAATATGATTAGCCTTTTGCTGGACTACATTATCAAACAGCTAATAATGTGTTGCTAATGATACACAAACCATGTTCCCGTTCGCCATCTCAGAGTAAGACAGCTGCCTTCTGAAAATCAGTATCCTTAGAAACACTTTGAACAACTTTGAATTGTCAGTGAAGGAAGGCATATAACTCATCATAACATCTGATATACATCTACATAATTAACCCGCTATATTGGAACATTTTTGATTTTTTATATCAATTGAAAAATATACCGGGTTACAACATGTAAGAATTTTGTAATAAAATATCCAAGAATTACTTGCACAGTGACTTCGAGACTTCAAGAGATTTCCACGACGCGCGAGAACTTAAGTAGTTGAAGGAGATCGCAATTCTCGCGCATGCGTCGTGGAAATCTCTTGAAGTCTCGTTTCAGGCCTACAAGGAAAAAAAGGAATAGTCGAATAAAGTCATTATTTTTGTTTTATTTCCGCACAAAAAGTATTCTCGTCGCTTGATAAACTTATAGTTGAGCCACTGTTGTGACATGGAATATTTAAACATTTTGTTCATTGACTTTCTGGGCCGTCAGGATTCATTCCCTTAGGCAGCCTATGGAGGAGTGATCCAGCTGTCACATTTAATCAAAAATATCTTCATTTGTGTTCCGAAGACGAACGAAGGTCTTACGGGGTTGGTACAGCATGGGAGTGAGTAATTAATGACTTAATTTTCATTTTTGGGTGAACTAACCCTTTAATATATAACTAAATCAAAATACAAAACAAAGGCATGAAGCAGAAACTGAACCCGGAACAACGATAGGCAACCTGGACAAGAAACATACAATACTAGACAAAGACACAGGGCAAACAAGAGGGCTTAAATACACTGACTAATTACAAGACAAGGAACACCTGTGAACAATGACCTGACAATTAACAGATGACAAGACACATGGCAGGACCCCATGACAAACAGGGAATCACATGACAGACAAGAACAAGGAACAAGACACAAAACCCACACCGTGACATAGCCCCTCCCCTATGGGCGGCTCCCGACGCCCATAAAAACTAAAAAACAATATTTCAGGAGGGTGGTGAAGCGGAAGCGGTGTTGGGGGAGGGATGGAGGGCCAGATCCATGCAGGGGAATGGGACCAGGGCATTGCAATGGCGGACATGGGTCGTGAAGCGTGGGCGACCAGGGCTGAGCAGGAACTGCAGACGACCCTTCGGGCGGCCAGGGAGGAGACGACCCTTCGGGCGGCCAGGGAGGAGACGACCCTTCAGGCGGCCAGGGAGGAGAGGACCCTTCAGGCGGCCAGGGAGGACCAGATAGTTCCAGCGCCCAGGGCGGAGCAGGATGTGCAGGCGGCCAGGGCGGAGCAGGATGCGCAGGCGGCCAGGGCGGCGAAGACCCTTTGGGCGGCCAGAGCGGCGAAGACCCCTCGGGCGGCCAGGGCGGCGCAGACACCTCGGGCGGCCAGGGCGGCGCAGACACCGGCTCAGGAACAGCAGACACCGGCTCAGGAACAGCAGACACCGGCTCAGGAACAGCAGACACCGGCTCAGGAACAGCAGCCAACAGACACACACACTAGCTCGGGAACAGACAACACACACACTGGCTTGGGAACAGACAACACACACACTGGCTCGGGAACAGACGTCACACACACTGGTTCGGGAACAGACATCACACACACTGGCTCAGGGACAGACAACACACTCACTGACTCGGGGACAGACAACACACACACTGGCTCGGGAACAGACAACACAGACTCTGGCTCGGGAACAGACAACACAGACTCTGGCTCGGGAACAGACAACACACTCACTGACTCGGGAACAGACATCACACACACTGGCTCGGGGACAGACAACACACTCACTGACTCGGGAACTGACATCACACACACTGGCTCAGGGGAAGTGACGTAAACAGTCTCCGGATCAGCCATCTTGTCCGTAGACCCTGGCTCGGAGGAAGTGACGTGAACAGTCTCTGGCTGTGCAGACGTGACGTGGACAGTCTCTGGCTGTGCAGACGTGACGTGAAGCGAGGGCTCTGGACTGGACAGAACCAGTGATGAAGGCTGTTCTGTACTGGACTGGACCAATGGCGAAGAGGGCTTTGAGCTGGACAGGTCCAGCGGCGAAGACGGCTCTGGACTGGATAGGACCAGCGGCGAGGGCTCTGTGCTGGACTGGACCGGCAGCGAAGAGGCCTTGGTGCTGGACGGAACCAGCGGCGAAGAGGGCTTGGTGCTGGGTTCATGGGCTGTATCGGATGCGTGTGCTGCCCATACACACACAACAGCCATGGACCCCACAATGAGCACAGTGTCTTCCAGAAAGCATGGACGGTCTCTGGTTGGACGGTCCCTGGCTGGACGGTCTCTGGCTGGGCCATCTTGTCTGTAGACACTGGCTCTGTGGAAGTGATGTGAACAGACTCTGGATCGGCCATCTTGTCCGTAGACACTGGCTCTGTTGAAGTGACGTGAAGCGTCTCTAGCTCGGCAGACATGACGTGAACAGGCTCTGACGGGGCAGACGTGACGTGAACAGTCTCTGACGGGGCAGACATGACGTGAAGCGTCTCTGGCTCGGCAGACGTGACGTGAACAGGCTCTGACGGGGCAGACGTGACGTGAACAGGCTCTGACTGGGCAGACGTGACGTGAACAGGCTCTGACCGGGCAGACGTGACGTGAACAGGCTCTGACGGGGCAGACGTGATTTGAAGCATCTCTGGCTCGGCAGACGTGACGTGAACAGGCTCTGACGGGGCAGAAGTGACGTGAGCCGTCTCTGACGGGGCAGAAGTGACGTGAACCGTCTCTGACGGGCAGAAGTGACGCGAACAGTCACACGCTCGGTAGGGCTGACGTGGAGCGCAGGCTCGGCAGGGCTGACGTGGAGATCCTCAGACTTGGCAGGACGAGACCCCGGATGGGAGGTCTCGGCGAGATGAGACCCTGGGTTGTGCTTGGTAGTGGCCCTTCTGGCAGATCGTACTGACACCAGCGGTGGGTCTGTCATGTTGGATAGTAATCTCGATTTGGTGGCTGGTCAGACTTCTGCCGTGATGCGAGGAAACTCAAGTTCAGTGGGACTGACGTGAAGCGCAGGCTCAGGCTCAGAGGATACCGAGGACTTGCAGAGCTCCTCATTCGTAGAGCCCAGCGTGAACGACGAGCCGCTCCACATCAGAGCAAAGTCAATATACTCCAACAGAGTGTTACGAGGGGTATTGGCTGGCATGAGCTGGTAAAGTGGTTCATTGAGTCCATGGCGGAACATGTCCTTTAAGACAGCATCATTGAAATCCTCCCCATTGCAAAGCTCGCAGAAATCCTTCACGTAATCCTCAACTAGACGGTTTCCCTGGCTGAGGCGGAAGAGGCGGATTGCTGGGTCCATAATTGGTCTAGTATTCTGTAACGAATGGCCGGAGGCAAGCTGGTAAGACCCAAAAGCAAACTTTAATATATAACTAAATCAAAATACAAAACAAAACAAAACAAAACAAAACAAAACAAAACAAAACAAAACAAAACAAAACAAAACAAAACAAAACAAAACAAAACAAAACAAAGAAGCAGAAACTGAACCCGGAACAACAACAGGCAACCTGGACAAGAAACATACAATACTAGACAAAGACACAGGGCAAACAAGAGGGCTTAAATACACTGACTTAAATACAAGACAAGGAACACCTGTGAACAATGACCTGACAATTAACAGATGACAAGACACATGGCAGGACCACATGACAAACAGGGAATCACATGACAGACAAGAACAAGGAACAAGACACAAAACCCACACCGTGACATAATGTGTCCTCCATCACTTAAAAAAAAAAAGCAACTGAATACCTTAAACCTGAAAAGCAATCTGATCAATTATAACTGGAACATGAATTTACATTGGACCCAAAAAACCCAAAAGCAGAGAGAGAACTTTGCCTTCTTAATCTCAGATGTCAACCACACACCACTGCATTGTACATATTACAAAGAAAAACCTTTGAGTTCGATGCAGAAGTATAAATTGGGCTTTAGTAGCAACCAGTTATTCACAATCACAGTACACAGATAAGAGTTCAGACCACCCTAACCAGTACAGCTGGCTCATTGCGAGAATCATGCATAATTTGTAATAATTCTCCACCTCAAAAAATAAAATAGCTTTTTCAATCTATTATTTGTTTTTCTATAGCTTAATACGTCTGATCTGTAGCTAGTCGAGCCTGAGGGGATAGTGATGCATAGGAAGAGAAAGATAGAGACAAACAAAGCTGGAGAGAGAGAGGACGAGAGACATTAAGAGAACAAATCTAATTTGTCCGCACGGAAGGGAGTGTCCCTTAGGCGAAAATGCCAATCACATGAGCCTTTCACTTTTTCATTTGTTTGAATGCAGCCTCCATTTGATATTTAAACTAAAAGGCCCCTATCATTGCCCCCATCAAGCTTTGCACTGCCCGCTAATGCAGTATGAAGAGAGCAAAGTCTCCGCAAAATGAAATGCTGAATGACATTTTCGCCTCCGGCGTGCATGACTCAGTCGTGACAGAGATATCTGGGGTTTGACAGCTTGTAGTCACTCTAATAATAGTCCATCTCCTCCCCTCCATTTTACTCATCCGGACCGCAGTGGTCCTCAAGAGTGAAGTGGATTCTGGTAGCAGAATGACCCTCGTTGTGAAAAATCGTTTGAGCTTCTCTGATTAAACATGTATAGTGTGTAGGCCGTGACTCTCATCTAAAATATACAGAAGAGCTGTTGTGCTGGTGTTCAAAGGGGTTCAGAATATCACGAGGAATCAAACTGTGCTTAATCATTTGAGATAAAAGATTAATTGTAATATGAAAATACATTGTGACTTTTAGAACACAAAAACATATACTCCCATTTATTGAACATTGAAATGATAACCATTGTGTGTGCGATGGGCAACAACAGTTAAAGGGTTAGTTCACCCAAAAAATAAAATTATCCCATAATTTACTCACCCTCAAGCCATCCTAGGTGTATATGACTTTCTTCTTTTAGCCAAACACAATAGGAGTTATTTAAAAAAATACCATGGCTCTTCCAAGCCCAATGGGAGTGAATGGTACCATTTTTTTAAGCCCAAAAAAGCGCATCCATACATCACAAAAGTAATCCATACGGCTTCAGGGGGTTAATAAAGGCTTTCTGAAGTGAAGCAATCCATTTTTGTAAGAAAAATATCCATATTAATAACTTTAATATAAACTATAATCACTGGCTCCCAGTAACTGGCTTCCACGCATGTGAGGATGCGTTTCTGTGTCAGCATCTTGAACGGAAGCTTGAGAAGGGCCTGATTCAAGATGCGCAGATCCAACGTCTGTCGAAACCCACCGCCTTTCTTAGGCACGATGAAGTATGGGCTGTAAAACACTGGCTTCATATTGGCTGGAGGGACCGGCTCTATGGTGACCTTGTCTGCTACTGAGGTAAACCGGATGCTGCTGAAGCTGGGGGGAAGCAGGGCAAACTGAATCGCATAGCCAAGTCTGATCATTCGAATGGTCCAGCGAGACGGGCTGGTAAGCGCTAGCCAGGCTTCCAGACACCATGCAAGGGGGACCGTGGGACAACAGACATGCCTGCGGTGGGGCAGTGCTGTGGAGCACAGGGGCCCACCTCGGGAAGGCACAGCATCCCGCTGTGGTTGCACACTTACCTATCTCCAGGATTCCTGTGAGGGGGATTTCCAACTATGGCATCGTCACACTAACACTGGAACAGATTCCCTCTTGTTTCGATACTCTATGAATGATGATTGAAGAGCAGAGTGAAACAACATTCGCTCGGCCCTGAAGCGAAAGCTTAATGTCATATAGCTTACTTACACGCTGCCATATAGATCAGACTGGCAGGGAATGGCTTGCAATGCAAATGTCACTCGCCAATGTGCATTGGCTTGTTCGGTTACCAGTCAAAGGTGAGACCCCAATTTGTCAGTTCAGTTCTGACGTAACGTCGAACGTGACTGACTGATAGCATTCACTAATTTCTGTGGCTTATTTTACATGCAACGATTGTGGCGAGATGCAAATAAATAAATAAAAAAAGAAACATAATGCAATGGCCAAAGATTTCCTTCTGAATTGTGTATGGCTATACACAGTGGGAATGAATTTAAAGAAAAAGAAAAAATGAAAGAGGGGGGTAACATGCAAACTAAAATGATAAAAAAATTAATGAGTAAATACATAAACAAAATATACAATAAATATAACAATTATTTTTTTAAATAAATTAATATTTATATTTAATATTATTAAATTGTTAATTTAATTATAAATAAAATGTAACAAAAATGTTTAAATCTAAACATTTTAAACCTATATTTGAATTAAATTAAACCTATATTATTAGATGGTTCATATAAGAAGTATTATACTTTTCACAGGTCAAAAAAAAAAAAGAATGATTTTTTTCCCCGAAATGCAGCTGTTAAACTACAAAGAGACCAAACCGTCACACTACAGGTCACTGCTATTCATTTCCTTTGAGTAAAAGCAATAAAAACCCTCATTTAATCCCATTCCCATTGCTTTGTTAACATAGCACTAAGTCTGTGCACATGCAATGTCAACCGCACGCCACCCGCGTGAAATATGCTGATCTCATGTTGAAATAAAATCCCAGCAGGGAATGTGGTGTTGGTAACTAGCTCAAATCTCTAAAAAAACACCCACCCACCCACACACACAACACCTCTGTCTGCTGTAATTAGAGCAAACCGTTTGAGAAGATCAAGGTGAATAAACTCTTTATGGTGGGAAATCTGTGCTCCAGATCAACCAGAACCATGATGTTGACTTTATCCAAATATCTCCAGCATCTTGAATGGAAACTCTTTTGCATCAACCACGACTGAATATGTATTCAAGCATGTTGCATGTTGCATATGCATGTTGGAGTATTTTCCAAGACACCACTGATAGCTTAACAAAAACTCAAATGAAGGCGAGACAGTGTTTATTTCCTTTTTGTTGGTGAGGATATGTGTTTATTTCCTGTTTGTTGGTGAGGATATGTGTTTATTTCCTGTTTGTTGGTGAGGATATGTGTTTATTTCCTGTTTGTTGGAGAGGAAGCAGACACCAATTCAGCCGGATCCAACTGCAAAGGCACAACTGGGGCACAAATTAAACTCTGTTCTATGGATTTACCTTTGTATATACTTTTTTCCCCCCCTGAGAGAATTATAATAAGGTATTCCCCATTAAATTATGCAGTCTGAAAACTATTTCAGTTTAGAGAAACACTAGGATTAAGTTTGGGAGACTTTTATAAGCTGAACAGTATCAGTATGTACTATGCTGCGACTTTTCAGTTAGATTAAACTGCCCTCAGACCGACAAAGAGGTCAGAGTTCCTTAAGCCCTCTGGATGGATAAAAAGCTCTTTCCTCAAGGACACAGTGGCAGTAGTTTTAACAGAATGGTTCCATCTGACATGCATGAATCCAGAAGTAATAACTGAAGTGTCAACCCTCGAGACTGTGGCCCAGTTCTCTAACAGGAGAGAAGACCTCCACCCAAACAGGGACATATACTCTCTTCTGCATATACGTGCACCTCCACAACATCTATCAAATATAAGCTCCTTCACTTTTCTCTTTTGGCCCATCCATCAAAATTTCCCTTGCTCCCCCAGTCTGCAGTGGTGTGCTTTTCCAAAGTCTGACTGATGGACTCAATGGTGGCAGGCCGTGGGTCAGGGAGACAAAGAACATAACAAATCAGCTTTGTTGTTGATCGATAGTAATTAGATTGGTTTTCATTGGATTTTGGTCATCAGGGTGAATAGTTATAGACATGTCAGCAACACTTTCTGGAATATAAGTGCCTGAGATCAAATGAGAAAGAGGAAGAAATGCATGTGTCCCTTAAAATGATGTGTCTCTTTTGTGTAACTTTCCATGAATAGGGTATTATAAAGAGGGTCATAATAGCTGTTCTATATATTAGAGCTGACAATAGATTTATCTTGTTTAACACTTTCATTTTGTCATCATTTGCTATATCCAGCAAAGTAAACCATCAGATTGAAGGGTGATTATCTCAAAACTATTTTTATCCACCTGACACAAAAAGGACACCAAATAACCGATATAAGGATATATTATATATCCATATAATTCATAAATGTATGCATACACACCAAAGCACCCATGAAAAAAAATATTACGGAAAAAAAACTTCACAGTGTCCCATTGACCTGACTGCATATCCTGTACCTAGGCTAGTCCACAGATTCATTTCAGAATTAAACACAGCAACAAACTCTCCAAGTGTGGGTCTTTATAATTGGTTGCGAAAGCTCTCCGTCAGGGTGTGGGGTAGGTTTAGGGGTTAGTTTCTGTTGTAGAAATTCACCCTTCAGCACGCCTCCTTTTGGCACGCCCATTACTCCCACCTGCAGCTACATGACAAATCAAAACATTATCCTGAATGTGTGTGGAAACAATGTGAATGTACTGAACACTGTCCAAAACATTTTATAATGTCAGTTTCCCCCCACTTTTAATTTTTTTTTAAATAAAAGGTTTGATTTTTTCACATTTTTTGAATGAAAGATCAAAAGGATAAAACCTATTTATTTAAATGCATATTTATTTTCACAGCCTTCTTTGCTCATATTTATCAAGGGGCCTAATAATTCTGCCCTCAACTGTGTATATATATATATACACACACACACACACACACACACACATATATATATATATATATATATATATATATATATATATATATATATATATATATATATATTGTATAAATAAATATATATATATATATATATATATATATATATATATATATATATATTTAAACAATATATATACACACACACACACATATATATATATACACACACACACACACACACACACACACACACATATACATATATATATATATATATATATATAAATGTACATATATATGCATGTACATATATATACATGTACATATATATACACACATATATCTAAAGAATAAGCAACTGTCAGGGTTTAGTTTTAGACTGTTTAGTTATATTGTGCTTTGGTTTAGTTTTCCCTGTTCCCATTTTGTCCATCTTGTTACTTGTTTAGTTCTCATTTCTGTTGATTACTCTGTCTTTGTATTTAAACCCTTAGTTCCCTTTCGTTGTCACTCCGAGTTCCGTCGGATGACGACGAATGGGGGTTTCGCTTAGAACGCCAATCGACTTCGAGTACTACAAAACGAGCCAATGGCAAAGAAATGCCATGGGTCTGCGGAATTTGCATAGCGTAACTCCGCCTCACCTCGTGAGTATTTAAGGAGCACGCTCATAGCAAATAGGCATGTTTTCGCTTCGGAGCCAAGAGTATCTCTTCGCTCCACAGCCATTTCTGACTTCACTCTATGAGACGAGCCACTCTCTCCGGTGTTGGTGTGACGGCGATCTGCAGCGAGTTCACATTGCCTGCTGATCTGTGCAGTGATCTGCCAATGAGTGTGTTTCTCCCTGCTCGCTTCAACATCGCGGAGTTTCTTCCTCCTCTCACAAGAGAGCTCGCACGCGGCACGTCTTTTTAAAGACGGCTCGCCCGTGCATTTCTGGTTGCGGTCGACTCATTTCCGATTTTGATGGGCACATTCTCTGCTCTGCGTGCTTGGGCTTCATCACGCTAGAGCAGCGTTTGTGGATGACTCACGTTCTCCCCGCGGGAACGTGATCATCGCGTCATTACGGTCGAGACTCAATGATCTCGTTAGAGAGAGAGTCCCCTCATCCACACCCCGATCTAACACTCTCCACGTGAGGTGCTACTTCGGCTGGTGGCCAGGGTGACCTGAGGGTGTGTGTGTGGAACAAATCCGCCGACTCTTTGTCCGTGGACCACGCCCCCCTCTTCAGTGACGCAACCCGTGAGTGTTCAGGGGATTCCCCGGGTCTATTTTCGGATGCCCCGCGGGTTTCCCTTGACGCTCCAGAATCGGATCTGTTGTCCATCGCAGCATCACAGGGTGGGCTAGAATTTTCAGGAAGTGAAGATTTGACAGTGCTGCCACTTTCGGGTGTGCATATGGCATTTGTCGAGTCAGATCCTGAGATGACGGCCATGCTTTCCCGGGCGATTGGTTTTTGGGCGTGGCCGCTGACTCCTGTCAGCGTCCACTCCAAGACCTTTTTTCCCGGATGTGCATTAGGAGATCTCGAAATCCTCGAAGACCCCCATGTCTTCCAGCGATCCCTCGTTGATCTCCTTCGCCCTTCCTTCCCTCGACGGGGCCGCTGCCCATGGGTACACTGGGGTCCCCCGGTTGAACGCTCTGTTGCGATGCTACTGTGTCCTCAGAGTGCTTCCTCTCGGCGCGATCCTAAGCACCCGTCCTAAGCCTGTAGTTTTTCGTCTACACTTGTGGCGAATTTCTATAGCGCTACAGGACAGGCAGCCGCCTCACTGCATGCCATGGCCATTCTGCTGGTCTACCAGACCCAGATGCTCACGGACATGCACGAGGGTGGGACTGACCCAGGGCTCTTCAATGAGCTGCGCGCCGCCACTGACCTTGCTCTCCGAGCGACGAAAGTGGCCGTACGTTCCCTGGGTCAGGTGATGTACACCATTCTGTGGCTGAACCTGTTCGATGTGCAGGATGTCGGGCGGACCCATCTGCTTGACACCCCCATATCCCAGGTCGGCCTCTTCGGCGGTGCGGTTGAGGGCTTTGCCCAACAGTTCTCAACCGCCCACGAGCAGACTGAGGCTTATTCTGCCCCGACGGCCCCGCCGTCCGAGCTGATCCCTCAGTCTGCCCACCGCCGAAGGCGCCCTCCTGCGGCTCCCACCCCGCCCGTTCACCCGGGCTGGCTCTGGAAGCCGCAGGGGGACGCCACAGCCCTCTCCAGCCCCGCCCCCCACTATACGCCGGGTTAAGCGGCACTCTTGAGATGGGCTCCTCAGAGATGGGACTCAGTTCTTTCCAGGAGCTGGTAGCAGGGCCACTCCTTTCCCTGGTGGAGGGCTGGGGTAGAATCCTTATTCAGAAAGAACTGACTCTCCCGTTTCTGAGCGCACAGAGTTCTCGGACGACACGGTGCGCCGCCCCCGGGCCGTGCACCCCTCGTCCTCCTCTGTCCCAGAGCTGGATGACAGTGCGCGCCGTCCCCGGACCGTACCACTCTCATCCTCCTCTGACGCCAGACCCCTGGCAGAGCAGACCCCCGTGGAACGTTCGTCCTTCCCTGGTCTGCTCTGTCAGGACGCGGTCCATGGCTGCACCCCCACACCGGGCCGCTATGCCGTCCACGTCTGGGTCAGCCATACCGCCTCGCTGCCCCACCGACGGGAAGTCTGTGGTTCGCATGACCCCGCTGGTTCAGTCGTTGGGAGCCTGGCTAGAGCTTCCCAACCTGTCCCGCTGGGTCGCACGAACGATCAGGCTCGGCTACGCGATTCAGTTCGCGCGGTCTCCTCCCCGCTTCAGGGGAGTCCGCTCCACTATGGTCGGTGGCAATGCCCCTATCATGAGAGCGGAGGTTGCAACCTTGCTGGCGAAGGGTGCGATCGAGACTGTCCCTCCAGCCGAAATGAAGACCGGCTTCTACAGCCCGTATTTCATTGTCCCGAAGAAAACCGGTGGGTTACGGCCAATCCTGGACCTGCGCGTTCTGAACCGCTCCCTTCACAGGCTGCCGTTCAAGATGCTCACCGCCAAACGCGTTTTCGAATGTGTGCGGCACCAGGATTGGTTTGCAGCGATCGACCTGAAGGACGCCTACTTTCATGTCTCCATTCTCCCTCGACACAGACCGTTCCTACGGTTTGCTTTCGAGGGGCAGGCATATCAGTACGCAGTTCTCCCATTCGGGCTAGCCCTGTCTCCTCGCGTCTTTACGAAGGTCGTCGAGGCAGCCCTTGCTCCCCTCTGGGAACACGGGGTTCGCATTCTGAACTACCTCGACGACTGGCTAATCCTAGCTCACTCTCGAGATCAGCTTTGCGAACACAGGGATTTGGTGCTCCGCCATGTAGCCCGTCTGGGCCTTCGGGTCAACTGGGAAAAGAGCAAACTTTGCCCCGTGCAGAGGATCTCTTTTCTCGGTATGGAGATCGACTCGTCGCCATGTCCGCGCAGCTTACGAGCGAGCGCGCGCAGTCACTGCTGACTTGCCTGACACAGTTCGAGGGCAAGAGTGCGGTTCCACTGAAACTTTTTCAGAGGCTCCTGGGGCATATGGCATCCGCAGCTGTGGCAACGCCGCTCGGATTACTCCATATGAGACCGCTTCAGCTTTGGCTTCGCGACCGAGTCCCGAGGTGGGCATGGCAACACGGCACTCTCCGAGTACCAGTTACTCCGACCTGCCGTCAGACCTTCACCCCGTGGTCGAACCTCAGTTTTCTACGGGCCGGAGTGCCCCTGGAACGAGCTTCGCGGCATGTTGTTGTAACGACAGATGCCTCTACCATGGGCTGGGGTGCCATGTGCAATGGACGTGCTGCCGCGGGCTCCTGGACAGGACCCCACCGCTTATGGCACATCAATTGCCTCGAGTTGCTGGCTGTACAGCTCGCCTTGTGCCGCTTCCGAGCCGTGCTCAGGGGTCAGCACGTACTAGTCCGTTCAGACAATACCGCGACCGTAGCGTACATCAACCGTCAAGGTGGTCTGCGCTCCCGCCGTATGTCGCAACTCGCCCGCCACCTCCTCTCATGGAGTCAGAAGCATCTGAGGTCGCTTCATGCCATTTATATTCCCGGAGCCCTGAACTGTGCAGCCAACGAGCTCTCACGGTTTCAGCCCCTCCCTGGAGAATGGCGACTCCATCCCCAGTCGGTCCAGCTGATTTGGGACCAGTTCGGGGACGCACAGATAGATCTGTTTGCCTCTCACGACTCGACCCATTGCGCCCAGTATTATTCCCTGACCGAGGGCACGCTCGGCACGGATGCTCTGGCGCACAGCTGGCCGCGGGGCCGCAAATATGCGTTTCCCCCAGTGAGCCTTCTCGCGCAGACCCTGCGCAAGGTCAGGGAGGACGAGGAGCAGGTCATTTTGGTCGCGCCGTACTGGCCCGCCAGGACCTGGTTCCCCGAACTTGTACTCCTCGCGACAGCACCTCCTTGGCCAATTCCTCTGAGGAAGGACCTCCTTTCTCAGGGACGGGGCACCCTATGGCACCCTCGTCCCGATCTTTGGAACCTCCACGTGTGGCTCCTGGACGGGACGAGGCAGGTTTGAGTACCCTACCACCAGCGGTGGTGGCTACCATCACTTCCGCTAGAGCGTCGTCCACGACACACGTCTATGCGTTGAAGTGGAACCTCTTCGTCAACTGGTGCTCTTCTCACCGAGAAGACCCCCGGAGATGTCCGGTCAGTGTCCTGCTTTCCTTTCTTCAAGAGGCGTTGGAGCGAAGGCTGCCTCCCTCCACCCTCAAGGTCTATGTCGCCGCTATTGCCGCACATCATGACCCGATAGAAGGTAAGTCCGTGGGGAAGCATGACCTGATCATCAGGTTCCTGAGGGGAGCGAGGAGACTGAATCCTCCTCGTTCTCCTCTCGTACCCTCTTGGGACCTCGCAGTGGTCTTAACTGCCCTGCGCAGCGCTCCCTTTGAGCCTTTGCAGTCAGTCGAGCTTAACTTCCTGTCAATGAAGACAGCGCTCCTGACTGCGTTGGCCTCCATCAAGAGGGTAGGGGACCTGCACACATTCTCCGTTGACGAAGCGTGCTTGGAATTCGGGCCGGGTGACTCTCACGTGATCCTGAGACCCCGGCCTGGATATGTGCCCAAGGTTCCTACCACTCCCTTTCGGGACCAGGTGGTGAACCTGCAAGCGCTGCCCCCGGAGGAGGCAGACCCAGCCTTGGCACTGCTCTGTCCAGTACGTGCTCTTCGCATCTATGTAGACAGAACGCAGTGTTTCAGGACCTCAGACCAGCTCTTTGTCTGTTATGGTGGGAAGCTGAAGGGAAAGGCTCTCTCCAAACAAAGGTTGTCTCACTGGATAGTGGACGCCATTGCTTTGGCATACCAGCAGCAAGGTCGACCGTGCCCCCTTGGTGTGACCGCCCACTCCACCCGGAGTGTGGCATCCTCTTGGGCTCTAGCGCATGGCGCCTCGCTAACAGACATCTGCAGAGCTGCAGGCTGGGCGACACCTAACACATTCGCCAGATTTTACAATCTCCGAGTGGAGCCAGTCTCCTCCCATGTACTGTCTTTTTCAAGCTAACATGGGACCCGTTAGGTGTCTTCGCTTGCTCGCCATTCCACTCCACGGACTGGATACGTGCGATATTCTCCTCAGGTGAGCTTCCCCGAAAGCCCTGAGTTCTTCCAGCACTCCTGATGCTGGCGCCAGTGTCTTTTGCCTGCGCGTCGGCTAGGTGCCTCCCGTGTGCATGGTACCTCCTCTGAGCTACCCCCACATGTGTATTTCCACTGTAAGCCTCTTTGAGCATGTGTCTTTCCCTTGGCAAGCCACCTTGCCACCCCTGGGGTTGAAATATTCCACCTGCGGCTGGACACCCCAGTGATTCCCCATATGCATCCCTCGGGTCATATGTGTATTCTCTAAGTCCCCCCCTCTGGGTTGGCAGTAATTGCATACTTCCCTTAAAGACCTTGGGATATGCTCCCCAGTGTACCTTGGTATTCCTGTGCTAATAGGAGTCCTTCGTCCGTGCTATCTCACGACAGGGATCTCAGATTACGCAGGGCACTGGAAGACAGCTGAGAAGGTGGCGTGATTAGACTGGTATCCCCATTCGTCGTCATCCGACGGAACTCGGAGTGACAACGAAAGGGAACGTCTCGGTTACGGATGTAACCCTCGTTCCCTGAGTAGGGAACGGAGACGTTCCGTCTTCCTGCCACTTCCGCTGTGCCGCGGGGATCGCCTGAGCTCAGTCTTGGCTTCTCAGCGAGAAAAACATGCCTATTTGCTATGAGCGTGCTCCTTAAATACTCACGAGGTGAGGCGGAGTTACGCTATGCAAATTCCGCAGACCCATGGCATTTCTTTGCCATTGGCTCGTTTTGTAGTACTCGAAGTCGATTGGCTTTCTAAGCGAAACCCCCATTCGTCGTCATCCGACGGAACGTCTCCGTTCCCTACTCAGGGAACGAGGGTTACATCCGTAACCGAGACGTTTTCTCTGTTCATCGTTCCATGTTGTTTATTTTTTTATGTGGTGGTGATGCTTGTTTTCTGTGTATTTGAAATTAAAGATTGTTAGTTGAATTCTCCATCGCTGTGTGCTTCATTGTAGCCAGTCCTGACAGTTGCAATTTCATCCAAATTTGATAATAGATTAGAAGATAGTTTATCTACCATATCTAAATGTAAAAACATTTGCCTTAAAGTAATGGGGCACATTGTATGCATATTTATGAAAAGTACCTTCAGAAGCAAGATGGATCTAAACCGTGTGTTTCAGATAAAAAGAGAATGTGTTTTAAAGGACACAGATCACCTCTACCTCATTTCTCATCATCACAGGGGGATCATAACATTCCCTCAAAACCACACGGCTCTCTTCAGTCTGTGAGGATGTGATGACAGCCGTAACCCATCAGTGACCACAAGACTGAGATTACTGCAAGAAGGCTCCCTTTTGAAAGTCCATTAGGATGAGTTAGGGTGCTTTCTGGAATAAGGCCATTAAAGAAATGGATCAGAAATTCTTTGTTGATAATATCTATTTTAAAGATAAAGTGTATGCTGTTAAACAGAAATGTACCATATATGGAAATGTCCATATTTCTACACATCAACATTTATGCAAAACAAACAACAAGCATGTGTGTACTGTGACTTTTGACTATTAACCTTATAGTTACTGAGATGTAGTCTTTATGAAAACTAGCCCTAATACACCCTGTTTGGGAGCTGAGGAGAGCTAGCAAAGTCAACAGTCCTAATTTAGCCAGGGAGAATAAGAGCTTTTAGCTAATTGCCTCAATCCATGTGAACAGTTGATTGCATAAGGTTGAAATTAAACAACTTTAATTTGGCCTGTAGGGTCATTAAGGACTTGGTGCTGTGTTCTGGTAGGCACGATTTGAACCTCTAAGGTACATTTTCCCACCATTGGTGACTTGTTTTTTACTGTAAAATCAAACGTGGCTTTGACATTCTGTGAAATTGTACCTGACACTTTAGGGACTATTGTTGAACAATCTAATAGGGTCCAATATAGCTCATATGTTATTATACAGCCAGGAGCAACTACTTCTTAACAAGCATGCAGGATTTTATTGTACTGTGTGTGTGTGTATAGGTGGATGAGAACTTACAAGGTTTAACCCAATAAAAACAAAACAATTTTAAGTTACATGTGTATCTTGTAGCGTCAGCGTCTCTCTGGTAAAATCATTAGTAGGTGTTTGTGAGAGATGCCAGCCATAATGGTACAGTAAAATATAGGGAGAGAAAGATGCAGAGGTAATAAATCTACAAATGAGGGATTGATTGGCTTCTTTAACCTCATTTTTTCCCCAGACATGAAAAATTTGATTTTAATACTGACAATGTCTTTTGCTCTTAAAAACAAAAATCTTTAGAGGTCTAACATTGGGTTCAGACTGCAGAGGATTTGAAAAACTGGCTTCAAGTTTACGAGTCATGTATAAAATTGTGGATTATGGGATACATAACTCATTTTTATGTCAGTGGAATGCTTTCATCAGAATGATATATCTGTTGTATAACATTTAAGGGCTCAACGATATGGATGGTGCTGCTTTGTCACCACATGTTATGTTTGTTGGCCATGTACATGTGTTTTTATGCCATGCAAACTAAAACATTTAGTTCCCTTTCGAGGGAACTCGCGATGCGTCATCGACGCCTTGGGAACGCCCCCAGCGTGAATGCGTCTGAGCATCAATGTCAACTAGTCCAATGGAAAGAATGAGCGTCACGGGCGGGTGACGTCATGACCAGGAAGGCATAAGAACACATCTGGTGAAACGCGGCATTAGCTTCTGTGTCTCAGCAAGCGATCTGTGTCATTTTGTCTCTGTCTATTTACTGTTGTCTGTTGCGGAAAAGCTATGGAAGCGAAACAAGTGTACAAACAGTGTGCTTCTCTCTGCCCGTGTTATTTAACGGGTGGGGACACACACGAGCTTTGTGTCATTTGTTTGGGAGTGGAGCATGCGGTCTCAGCCTTTGAGGGGGCTGAGTGTCAACATTGTGAAATGTTACCGCTTCGCATGCTCCGCTCTCGCCTGTCACTCTTTGATGTTGAGAGTGGGTAGGCTCGCGATCCTCAGGGATCAGGACCCGCGTCTGCCGAGGCAGCGCGGAGAATGCATTCCTGGGGATCGCAAAAGGATATTTCGGAGGGGTTGGAGACGGGTCCGAGGGCCTTTTCTCCTTCCTTACCCGAGAGATCCAGCGCTCCCCCCCCCCCGGTGTCGGAAGTACGCTCTGCGGTTTCTTCCGCCCGGGGAGAGAGACCTCCTTTACTTCATTGCTCTTCCTCCGAGGAGGTCGATGCTATGAGTTTGGAGAGTGAAAGCACACATATGGGGGAAAGGGATTCACAATTTATTTCCCCAGCATATGATGAGCTGGTGGATGTTATGTCGCGGGCTGTAGAAAAATTAAAGATTGAATGGCCATCTGATAAGAGGGGCGCTCGTCCTAAAAGTAAATTAGATGAGCGCTTTTTATCTTCTACTGCTTCATCTCCACCACGAGGTCTTCCATTTTTTCCTGATCTTCACAGTGAGATTTCGAAATCATGGAATAAACCATACTCATCACGACTTTTCAGCCCTCAAGTTAATATTTATTCGAGAATTAGAGGGCTGAAAGAGTATGGTTATGAGGCGATGCCCCAGGCGGAACAGAATTTAGCCAGCTATCTTTCCCCTGGTCCCGCATCGTCTCTGAGAGCCTCGGCTTTGCCCACTAAACCACTCAAAGCCACTTCGGTGTTAGTGGGCAAAGCTAATATGGTAGCAGGTCAAGCTGGAGCATGTCTGCATACTATGGCAGTGCTTCAGGCTTATCAAGCTGACCTGCTGGGGGATCTGGATAGAAGTGAGGGAGTCAGTCTCGACGATATTCGAGAACTTCGTCGGGCTACCGATCTTTCTCTCAGGGCTACTAAGGAGACCGCCAGAGCAATTGGGCGGTCTATGGCAGCCTTGGTAGCTACTGAGAGACATTTATGGTTAAATCTTTCTGAGATTAAAGAAAAAGATCGTGCTTTTTTGTTAGATGCTCCGCTTGAACCTTCTGGTCTCTTTGGTGACGCAGTCCACACGGTCGTCGAGAGATTTCAGGAGTCAAAAAAGCAAGCGGACGCTTTCAAAAAGTTTATCCCTCGCCGTGTCCAGCCCACTGGGGCTGCTGGGCGTGAGCAGCCCCAGCCGTCAAGCTCATCATATCGTGTGCATCAGAAAGAGAGTGTTGCGTTTCGTGCACCTCCACGTGGAAACTGGAGACAGACGCAACCCTCTCAACCAAAGTCTTCTAAGTCGAAGCCGGATCTGAGGACCGTTCTTCAGGCGAAGAAGACTTCGGCTCAAAAAAAAAAAAGGTCCTGATGTTCATGCATCAGGCCTGTGAGGACAGCCCCGACCGAAATAGAGTGGTGTACACCTCATTATACGGAGCCCATTCCATTTCGGGGTCCTCACGAGACCGTTCTGCCAACCCTGCCACCCTCGGTGCTTCAGGGCGCAGCGGTCTCCAGCGAGTCGTTCTTCCTTTCGGTCTAGCTTTATCACCCCGCACGTTCACGAAATGCGTGGATGCAGCTCTAGCCCCTCTCAGGCTTCAGGGCATACGTATTCTGAACTACATCGACGACTGGCTGATTCTAGCGGAATCAGAGCAGTTGGCGGTTCGGCACCGAGGTGTCGTTCTCGCTCATATGCAGATGTTGGGGTTGAGGCTCAATACCAAGAAGAGTGTGCTTTCTCCAGTACAGAGAACCACTTTCCTTGGTGTGGTATGGGATTCAGTGACGATGCGGGCCACTCTATCGCCCGTTCGTGTAGCTGCTATCCTGACAGCCACCAAAGGGCTAAAGCTAGGCCAGTCACGCACTGTGAAACAGTTCGAGAGACTGTAGGGTCTTTTGGCAGAAGCGTCCAACGTGATACCTTTTGGCCTGCTGTACATGAGACCTTTGCAGTGGCGGCTAAGGACCAGAGGGTTCTCCCCGAGGGGAAACCCACTTCGTATGATCAAGGTCACGTGGCGGTGCCTTCGTGCCTTAATTATATGGAGGAAACATTGGTTCATAACCCAGGGTCCGGTATTGGGAGCTCTTTTCCATCGTGTTATTATTTCGACAGATGCTTCCCTCACCGGCTGGGGAGCGGTAATGGAAGGCCGCTCGGTTCAGGGTCTGTGGAAAAGTCATCATCTTTCGTGGCACATCAATTGCCTGGAGATGATGGCTGTCTTCAATGCGTTGAAACAGTTCCTCCCAGACCTGAGGGGCCATCATGTGCTTGTACGAACAGACAACACATCAGTGGTCTCTTATCTGAACCGTCAGGGGGGTCTGCGGTCGCGTCCGCTTTGCAAACTGGCGCACCAGATCCTCCTGTGGTCTCTGGGGAAGGTACTCTCCCTGGGGGCAGTGTATATTCCTGGGGACCAGAATATTGGGGCAGACATCCTGTCGAGGCAGGAGCTGAGGCCAGGGGACTGGAGACTCCACCCCGAGGCGGTGGAGAAAATTTGGGAGTTTTACGGCCAAGCAGAGGTGGATCTGTTTGCGTCTCAGCACACGACGCACTGTCCACTTTGGTTCTCCCTTACTCACCCAGCCCCCCTGGGGCTGGATGCTATGGTGCAGACGTGGCCGAGGCTACGTCTGTACGCATTTCCCCCTGTTGCTCTGCTCCCAGGAGTTCTGGAACGAGTCCGCCAGTACAGAATAAGTCTACTGCTTGTAGCACCACGCTGGCCGAGTCGGATCTGGTTTGCGGACCTGATCCATCTCTTAGACGGTCCTCCCTTGGAGATCCCGATCAGGAGAGACCTTCTGTCTCAGGCCGAGGGCACAATATTTCACCCTCGACCAGAGATTTGGAACCTGTGGGTTTGGCCTCTGAGGGGGCCCAACTCATAGAGAGTGGTCTCTCAGCTGAGGCTGCTGAGACCATTCTAAGCTCCAGAGCTCCAGCTATTAGGAAACTTTATGCACTTAAATGGAGAATTTTTTCTGTATGGTGTCACCGACATCAGTGGGATCCAGTTAACTGTTCTGTGAACACAGTACTCGAGTTCCTGCAGGAGCGCTTTACGTCAGGTCTGTGTCCTTACACGCTCAAGGTCTACGTGGCGGCCATTGCGGCTTACCACGCCCTGGTGGGGGGTACATCGTTGGGTCGAGACCCCCTGATTACACGTTTCCTTCATGGCACATTGAGGCTGAGGCCTGCAACTCGCACTAAGGTGCCAGCTTGGGATCTTGCTATAGTACTAGAAGGCCTGTCTAGGACTCCGTTCGAGCCCTTAGATTCGGTTTCAGAGAAATTTCTTACCCTCAAGACTATCTTTCTGCTAGCTATGTCTTCCCTTAAGAGAGTTGGAGACCTTCAGGCCCTTTCGGTTTCCCCCACCTGCCTTGAGTTTGCACCGGGGATGGTCAAGGCATTCTTATATCCGAAACAGGGATACGTCCCTAAGGTGCCGACCTTGATTCCGAGGCCTATTGTGCTGCAGGCTTTCTGTCCTCCTCCTTTTACGTCTGCGGACCAGGAAAGGCTGAACCTCTTGTGTCCAGTGCGAGCACTGGATACTTATGTTCATCGGACATCTTCAATGAGGAAGTCCGACCAGTTATTTATTTGGTTTGGATCACCTAAGAAGGGTCTTCCTGCTTCTAAACAGACGGTTAGTAAGTGGATAGTCGAGGCTATTTCACTTGCATACGAGTACTCTGACCATCCGTGTCCCTTGGTGGTCAGAGCTCACTCTACGAGGGGTATGGCGGCCTCTAAAGCCTTGTTATGTGGGGTTTCTCCGCTCACGTTCGTCAGGTTTTACAGTTTGGACCTGGATGCTGCCCCAGGTTCTCAGGTGCTTAGTGTTTAGCTAAAACAGTCTGACACTCGGTTACTTGGAATTCTGGCGTTTTGGGCATTCTCGTTCCCAAGGCGTCGATGACGCATCGCGAGTTCCCTCGAAAGGGAACGTCTCAGGTTACGACTGTAACCATAGTTCCCTGAGATAGGGAACGAGACGATGCGTCACCCTGCCATACTTCCTGCATCCCTGTGATCGGCTTGCTTAGACTTTTGGAAGCTAATGCCGCGTTTCACCGGATGTGTTCTTATGCCTTCCTGGTCATGACGTCACCCCCCTGTGACGCTCATTCTTTCCATTGGACTAGTTGACATTGATGCTCAGACGCATTCACGCTGGGGGCGTTCCCAAGGCGTCGATGACGCATCGTCTCGTTCCCTATCTCAGGGAACTATGGTTCCCTTTCGTCCTGGGAACTCCGACGTGTCGTCGGGGGAGTTCCCTGACGAATTGGGATCACGCTAGGGAGCCAATTGCCTTCGAGAGAATTAAAACGAGCCAATGGAATTGGCATGCAAGATTTGCATTCCGCAGCCCGCCTACCAGCGCGGGTATAAAAAGCGGAAGTAAATATTGCGTAATGCTTTTAGCTTCGGAGCCTCCAGTGTGTCTCTTTGAGCTGCTGTGTCCTTCGAGAAAGCTACATTTAAAAAGAGAGAAGAACGAGTCATCTTTGGAAGGAGAGAGAAGATCCTCTGTTGCTGGTGTGACGGCGCTTCGAGTGACCATCGCTTCCCGCGGCTGGCTGGCTTTAAAAACAAAAGCTGTTTTAACGGCTGGTATTGGGTGGTGAGTGCAGCAATCGGGCTTGCAGTTTCCCCGTCTGTCTGCCGCGGTGGTTCCTCTGTGCCTCGGCACGTTGAAGAGTATTTTTTTTTTCTCCCTTCTGAAAGAGCAACACGGGTGTTTCGCGTCCTTTTCAGGATGACGTTTCACCCGTGCGTTTCTGGACGCGGTCGATCTCTCCCTCAGGAAGATGGCCACAAACACTGCCTCTCGTGCTTGGGCTTAGCGCACGCTGAGGCAGCGTTTGTGGATGAGTCATGTTCTCATTGTGGGAATATGACTCTCGCAACGCTGCGTTCAAGACTAAGAACCCTGAAACATGGGGGAGTCCCTTCAGAAAATCCCAGATCTAGTTCGTCTGCCGGTTCAGTTCGGCAGACGGCTACTTCTGTGATTCCTGTTGGTGAGCGTATGAGGATTACTGTGAGTAATGCTCCGACTGGTGAAAGATCCTATCGGGCTCCTCACACCTCTAGTAGCTCGCGGCCATCGGCGCTTCCGGTGGGGGAGCCGGAGCCCCCTCGGGTGGTTCCGGTTGTCTCCTTCGGGGCACCACCTGAGGATCAGATGTCGATCGCGGCATCGGAGGAGGAGCGGTCATCTTCTGGTGATGACTCGGCGGGACTGCCCCCTTCGGGTGTGGTGGTTCAGGCTGAGCCGGATCCAGAAATGGCCGCTATGCTCGAACGGGCGGCCGCGAATGTCGGGCTTGTGTGGAACCCTCCACCGGGTCCCGAACCTTCGCGGCTGGATGATTGGTGTCTTGGGGCGGGCCGTGTTGTTGCCCCACGGTCTGCTCCAGTCCCATTCTTCCCTGAAGTGCATGAGGAGTTGAGAAAGTCTTGGCTGGCCCCTCTGGCGACCAGGCGTAGACAATCTCGCCCCTCCCTCCTCACCACCCTGGACGGCGGAGCGGCGCATGGGTACGAGGGAATCCCCCCAGTGGAGCGGTCGGTTGCGATGCAGTTGTGTCCAAAGACCGCTTCCACCTGGCGGGGTGCCCCTTTACTCCCCTCCCGCGCCTGTAGGTTTTCCTCCGGTCTAACCAGGGATGCCTACGTGGCGTGTGGAGACGCCGCTTCCACCCTGCATGCCATGGCGCTTTTGCAAGTCCATCAAGCGAAGGCGCTCCATGACTTGCAGGCGGGTGGTCCTGACCCAGCTCTGTTGCAGGAGCTGCGTGTGGCGACGGACTTCGCCCTCCGGGCGACGAAAGTCGCCGCACGTTCGCTGGGTCGGGCGATGTCCACTTTGGTGGTCCAGGAGCGCCACCTGTGGCGGACCCTGGCTGATATGCGGGAAGCGGAGAAGAACAGACTTCTCAACTTCCCCATATCCCAGGGCGGCCTCTTCGGCGACGCGGTGGAGACCTTGGCCCAAGAGTTCTCCACCGCCCAGAAACAGTCGGAGGCGATACGGCACGTCCTGCACAGGAGGCGGGCTGCTGCGGGTCCGTCTTCTGCTGCTGTAGAACCTCCGGCTGCTTCCCGTCGCCGAGGCCGTCCTCCGGCGCCAGCTCCCCCTCCAGCGCAGCCTTCCAACCCTGGAGTGAGGAAGTCTGGTCGTAAGAGGACGGCCAAGCCCGCTCAGACGCCCCCGGCCCCTTCCCGAAAAAGGAAGGGAGGGAAGCGGCCCTGAGACGGGCGACCTGAAGGAGGACCGGACGACTGCTTTTCGGGAGGGTGCCCCTGCACGCCTCCTTCCCCCGGGGGAGGGCCGGGCGGAACATTTTTTGTTTCGTGTAAATGTTTCTGTTCCGCCGCTGGCCACTCGGTCAGCGGTACCCAAAAATTCATTAAAAGAGCAGTTTCTCCTTCCTCCTTCAGGTCATCCTCGGGCGAGACTGATGGGCACACAGTCTCCTCCACCCAAGAGGGTCAGGATGGCAGTGGATGCTGTCACCGAGCAGCATCGCTCCCGTTCCCCTCTTCCCAGTCTGCAGAAAGCAGCGACGCTTCCTCGGTTGGACTCGTACCTCGTCTCTCCCCCTCCCCTCGCCACGGGGCAGCCCGCAGCAGAAAGCCCACGGGCTCTCTCTGCCGTCTGCCCCTCGGTGGAGGCAGGTCTCTGGCGAACTCCACGCCCAGACCCCGCTTCCAGTGGCTACATCGCCACTGCAGCCGGGTCCCTGCCTTCCACCTCGCTGCCCCTCCGTGGGTACGCCGGTGGTTCGGGTGGGCTTATTGGGTCAGTACCTGGAAGCCTGGCTAGCGCTCCCGGGTCTGTCCCGATGGCTCATCCGCACCATTCGGCTCGGCTATGCAATTCAGTTTGCACGCCGGCCTCCCAGGTTCAAGGGCATCCACTTCACCCGTGTGCGGTCAGTGGATGCCCCTGTCCTGCGGAAGGAGATCGATGTCCTGCTGGCGAAGGACACGATCGAGCCGGTCCCTCCTGCCGAGATGAGGTCCGGGTTTTACAGCCCCTACTTCATTGTACCCAAGAAAGGCGGTGGGTTACGACCAATCCTGGACCTGCGAGTTTTGAATCGGGCCCTGCACAAACTCCCGTTCAAAATGCTCATGCAGAAGCGCATTTTCGAGTGCATCCGTCCCCAGGATTGGTTTGCAGCGATCGACCTGAAGGACGCGTACTTTCACGTCTCGATTCTTCCTCGACACAGACCATTTTTACGGTTTGCTTTCGAGGGTCGAGCGTATCAGTACAAAGTCTTACCCTTCGGGCTGAACCTGTCGCCCCGCGTCTTCACGAAAGTCGCGGAGGCGGCCATTGTTCCCATGAGAGAACAAGGCGTTCGCATTCTCAACTATTTCGACGACTGGCTCATTCTGGCTCACTCACGAGATGTGTTGTGCGATCACAGGGACATGGTGCTCCAGCACCTCAGCCGGTTGGGGCTTCAGGTCAACTGGGACAAGAGCAAACTCTGCCCCGTGCAGAGGATCTCTTATCTCGGTATGGAGTTGGACTCGGTCGCCCAGACGGCGCGCCTCACGGAGGAGCGCGTCCAGTCAGTGCTCACCTGCCTCAGGTCTTTTCGAGGCAGGACAGCGGTCCCACTGAAACAATTTCAGAGGCTCCTGGGGCATATGGCAGCCGCAGCCGCAGTAACGCCGCTCGGCCTGTTACATATGAGACCGCTCCAGCACTGGCTTCACGATCGAGTCCCGAGGTGGGCGTGGCAGAGCGGCACGTTCCGGGTCAAAGTAACCCCGCACTGTCGCCAAACCTCTCCCCGTGGTCGGATCCTGCGTTTCTACGGGCCGGAGTGCCCCTAGTCCAGGTTTCCAGGCATGCTGTGGTTTTCACAGATGCCTCTGCCATGGGGTGGGGGGCCACGTACAAAGGGCATGCAGTCTCGGGTCTGTGGACGGGGCCCCAGCTGCATTGGCATATCAACTGCCTAGAGTTGCAAGCAGTACGCTTGGCTTTGTGCCGCCTCAAGGGGCTCCTCAAAGACAAGCACGTACTGGTCCGTACGGACAGCACTGCGACCGTTGCGTACATCAACCGACAAGGTGGTCTACGCTCCCGCCGCATGTCGCGACTCGCCTCCCACCTCCTCCTATGGAGTCAGAAACATCTGAGGTCGCTTCGCGCCACTCATGTTCCAGGGGAGCTCAACCGTGTGGCAGACGAGCTTTCACGGTTGCCTCCCCTGCCAGGAGAATGGCGACTCCATCCCCAGGCGGTTCAGCTGATCTGGAGTGTTTTCGGAGTCGCACAGGTAGACCTGTTTGCCTCTCCGGACACGACCCATTGCCAGTGGTTTTACTCCCTGTCCGAGGGGACCCTCGGCACGGACGCCCTGGCTCACAGCTGGCCCCGGGACCTGCGCAAGTATGCGTTTCCCCCAGTGAGCCTTCTTGCACAGACTCTGTGCAAGGTCAGGGAGGACGAGGAGCAGGTCCTGTTAGTGGCGCCGTATTGGCCCACCAGGACTTGGTTCACGGAACTCATGCTCCTCACGACAGCCCCTCCTTGGCCGATTCCTCTGAGGAAGGACCTCCTTTCTCAGAGACGGGGCACTCTATGGCACCTGCGTCCAGACCTCTGGAAACTCCATGTCTGGTCCCTGGACGGGACGCGGAGGTTCTAGGTGATCTACCACAGGCAGTGGTAAACACCATCACTTCTGCTAGAGCCCCCTCTACGAGGCGCCTCTATGCGTTGAAGTGGAACCTATTCGTCGAATGGTGTTCCTCCCACCAGGAGGACCACGAACTTGCCCGATCAGAGTCGTGCTTTCCTTCCTACAAGATGGGTTGGAGCGAAGGCTGTCTCCCTCCACCCTCAAAGTGTATGTTGCCGCAATAGCCGCACATCACGATGTAGTAGAAGGTAAGTCCGTGGGGAAGCACGACCTGATCATCAGATTCCTCAAGGGTGCTAGGAGGTTAAATCCACCTCGTGTTTTGCACTCTGTACCCTCTTGGGACCTAGCTCTGGTACTGAGAGCTCTTCAAAGTCCTCCCTTCGAGCCTTTGCTGACAGTGGAGCTGAATATCCTGTCCATTAAGACAGCGCTCCTGTTGGCATTGGCCTCTTTTAAGAGGGTCGGGGATCTGCAGGCTTTTTCGGTCGACGAATCGTGCCTAGAGTTCGGGCCGGGCCTTTCTCGCGTGATTCTGAGACCCCGGCCCGGATATGTGCCCAAGGTTCCTACCACTCCCTTCGTGGATCAGGTAGTGAACCTGCAAGCGCTGCCCCAGGAGGAGGCAGACCCAGCCCTAGCTTTTCTCTGTCCAGTCCGCGCCTTGCGGGTTTACACTGACAGAACGCAAAGTTTCAGGACCTCAGATCAGCTCTTTGTCTGTTATGGAGGCCAGCAGAAGGGGAAGGCCGTCTCCAAGCAGAGGTTAGCTCACTGGTTAGTGGATGCTATCACCCAAGCGTATGAAGCTTCGGGTGAGCCTTGTCCTCCCAGGTTGCGTGCTCACTCTACGAGAGGTGTTGCCGCCTCCTGGGCGTTGGCTCAAGGCGCCTCGCTGACAGACATTTGTAGAGCTGCGGGCTGGGCGACACCGAACACGTTCGCTAGATTCTATAGCCTACGTGTGGAACCTATTTCCTCCCGAGAACTCGCTATGGCCAGTGGTGCGAGGGAATAGGTTGTGTCGGCTTGCTACGCCACTCCGTGCCTCAGCCGGATACGTGCGTCTTTCGCTCCGTTGGCGCCCTACGTCGGTTAGCCTCGTGAGTTCCTCCATCACCCCTTCGGTGCCAGGCGTGGCGGACCGCCGGCGCCAGGTCTACCACCTCTTAGGGAGTTGTTGTGTAGACTGGGTGTAATGTCCAGTGGTCTCTTCGGTGACCCATTATGCCACGTGCAGTCCAGCTGTGTCTTCCCCTTGACAGACTCGTTCTGTCGTCCCTGTTGAGTACGCTCCCACTCCCCTTGGAGGGGACTACCTCAGGGACTGCCATATGTTTCACTATCCCCCTGGGCTAGTACATATGTGTATTCCAGGCCTTCTTCAGGCATCTGGCTTCCGCAGCGTTCCCTTCCCCTGTTTACGGGTTGGGCACGCTTTCCCAGTGTTATCCAATCCACTGTGTGGGTCTTGCGGAACAGCAGTGTGATTCCCTTGCTAGCTCCCGTAATTTGTGAAACTGCTTGGGTAGCTTAGCTGGGCGCTGGAAGGGGCCAGCACCATGGCGTTTTGTTAGGGATCCCAATTCGTCAGGGAACTCCCCCGACGACACGTCGGAGTTCCCAGGACGAAAGGGAACGTCTCGGTTACGTATGTAACCCTCGTTCCCTGAGTACAGGGAACGGAGACGTGTCGTCCCCTCGCCATGTTGCTGTACCTTCGCGGGGGACTGGACACTGTTCGGCTCCTCAGCGAAAAGCATTACGCAATATTTACTTCCGCTTTTTATACCCGCGCTGGTAGGCGGGCTGCGGAATGCAAATCTTGCATGCCAATTCCATTGGCTCGTTTTAATTCTCTCGAAGGCAATTGGCTCCCTAGCGTGATCCCAATTCGTCAGGGAACTCCCCCGACGACACGTCTCCGTTCCCTGTACTCAGGGAACGAGGGTTACATACGTAACCGAGACGTTACAGTCGTAACCTGAGACGTTTTCTGTTAAGTATTAAACATTTTTGATGCAAACTGTGCCAATTTAAAGACAGCTGGGGTAATGTTATCTGGCTTACATAGATTATAATCAAGTCAAGTCAGTCGAAGTCATTCTCATTTATATAGCACTTTTAACAATGTAGATTGTTTCAAAGCAGCTTTACAGAGATAAACATATAATTTAAGGTAACAGAGATTGGTTTGGTTTTATAGCGGTTCTTGAATAATGTTATTTTCTAGCTAAAGTTAGTTTTGATTGATTCACTTCCGTTTAAATGATAATTTGTTCTTAAATTAGGGGCCGCTAAGATGACACCGTTCTCTCTAAACAGACTTTAAAGGCGAACCTGTGATAAACGCTGATGGCGTTCACATGCGCATTAAGAATTGATTATATATAGTTATGTGCGTTTGAATATATGTGCCCAGGTTTGTAATTCCCTACAAACCATGCCTAAACAAACTACTTGTCTTGCCTATACATTTTGATACAGGAATCAGTTTTTCAGAACTGTTCTTTAATGTATGCCAAAAATGCCAAAGTATATGTATTTAGAACTGTTAAATTATAACTGTTCTTTTCATAAATGTTCAATGAAATTGGTCTATAAAAATAAATCTAATGACATTTTAAATGTATATACTTTTACTAATCTAAATACTGGCCTATTCAGGGCAGCAAAAAATCCTTATTGTTGAGGCCTACATAAAAAGCTAATATTATAATAAGTTTCAATGTCTTCACTCTCCTGGCGTGCGTTTCCCATACAACGACATAACTCGCTGCTTAACTACCATAGTACGATTCATCGTTGAAGAAATCAACTAGCTAGTCACGACTGTTTCCGGAAACCATATTGTCGCAAAGTGGTCATTCAACCACGTTGGTTTATAATGTCACGCACGTGTTGGAGTAATAACTTCTTTTAATGAAACTGTTTGAGATCGAATTAATGCTAGATGTTTTGATATAAATTACAGACATGGCATCTGAGGACTATTTCTCACATTTCTCTGTTATTTTGCTTTATTTCCAGATTCATTAATAGGCTGGTTCTTATGTAGTAGAGCACGTTCGCACATGCCCAGTCTTCAAAAACGGTGCTTTAAATATCTTGACAAACTCAAAGATGTAAAACACATTTGTATGTATTCTAAATAAAAGACACAGGTTGTACTGAATGTCAGCTTGCTTATTTTGCTCAAGATACGGATTTATTAAGTCCACATGTCATGCAATTTAGAAACTATGCTTCTAACCACAGGTCAAGAGCTGTCGTTCCAACCTCACAACTTTGCGATGCTGTTTGCGAATGTTCGTTGGAACGATGGTTTCGGGAAACACAGACTCGTTGAACTATGTTGATAACGACGGAACTTGCGACCATAGTTGGTTAACGATGCTTTCGGGAAACGCACCCCTGGCTAGGATTTATTTGAAAAGAGCTTGACGTATTAAGACATATCCAAACAGCAGAATTACGTAACTTTACTGCTGATCTCTTTGTATGAATTACATTCCTTCCTCTCCTTCCATCTGCATGATTCAACACACATAATACAGATTATACAGAGTGCTGTAACTGAGTAACATCACAGCATGTGTTTTTTTTTCTGCAATAGTTTGTCTTTCTGAAAAATTACATTTAGAAAAGAGTTAAAGTTCACACGTGCAAATTTGTATTGATGTTGTTGATTTAAATTAACATCCAATCCCCAACATTATCTCATTGCATTTCTTTCCCTGCCCTCTCATGCTGAAATGAAGGCCTTTCTGCACATGTTGCACTGATGCTGGTCTTCAACACTGGCTAAATAAAAATTAGCCTTGAAGTTAGCCTAAACAGCATAAAGCAGGCTAGAAAGTGGAAGTATATTGTGGCCATTAATTGATCTAATCTTAATTCCAACCAGGAACAGACACTTTAAAAGTGTAGATCAAATAAACAGCTTTGTTTGGATAAGTTGTTACATCACACTATGGCACTGTGTGATCTGTCTTACAGTAGTAGGACCGTTTGCTTGTTTTAATCAAGCCTCTATATTCAACAAACAAGATCTTCCTGAGGTCTAATCTCATCACAGATGTTGCTAGAGAAAATAGCCCGAAGGGTGGCCTAATTTTGCAATGATTTGTTTAGTTGACCCTACAGCTTGTTGACTGATGTCTAGATTGATGGACTCAGGAGCTAATTATTTGATTGTTTAGGGCGGAACATTTAAGGCTAACACAAACAAACCACTTTCCATCTGATCCTTTTCAGAAGCAGCCATCAAAATCAAATTCAGCTGAAGAGTCACTACTTCCTGCTTCCGCCCAAAGCTTACTTTCTAAACGGATATGCGCTTGCTAACCACCGACCTCGCTGATCTGTCTGAGGGTAAACAGACACCCTCACTCAAATTCGTTTGAGGGATTTAGGGAAAACAGACAGAAACAGAATGAAGAATGTGGGACAGAGAATAATAATCCCATATGCCAAAAAAACCTGGATAATGTTGGACTTCTGTGTACCTCCTTGAGACAGGATAGCACTAACTGTCTAACCGTCTAAGGAAAGATTAAAACCAGACAAGGTACTTCAGGGGTTTCTGATACCACTACTCATAGTGATTTCAGTGGGACGGACAGTTCAGAGATGTCCTTTCCAATCATACACGCATCATTAAATCTGTGGGATACAGTATCAGCATATCCACATTTCCCTTTCAAATTAAACGGAAGTGGTTTTATGCTCTCATGCCTCCAAGGAATGGCAAGGGCATAAGGCCAAGTTTAAAAAAAAAAATATACACATAGAACTGTTTTTCTAAGCCTAGCTTACAAAATCTAACCGGAACAAAATTGAAATCTCAGGTGACAGGCATGTAAGTGCTCCAGTGGAGTCAATGTTTTCTTAAAAAATAAAAATACAAAAGACTGTATTATCACAGAAACCACAACTTGAAATATGTGGGCTGACGTGCCAAAGTTTTTTTTTTTGTACAATTTTATTAATGATATGCAACACAACCTATCATTGTGCTAACCCTACCAAAAAATAAGAAATAAAAAAATCTGTTAATTCACTGCAATGTTTGTTATTTTACACACATATTAACATTGCATACACATATACCTGTAAAACAAAACCCTCTATTTACCATGCATAATGTAGAGTTTTCAAACTTTTGCAAGGGACCCTTCCTTACTAATTCCCGAATACAATATTTGACTTTTCTCACGATACTTAAATTGTTGCAATATTAAATATATATTTGTACAATATTTTCAAAACGTAAAATAGATTTTAGAGCAACATTTAATTCGATTCAAATATATATTTGTATAGCTTTACTCAAAATAGTGCCATACAATCAGTGTGCAATCTAAAGATAATCACATGGAAATGAAAAACTACACAACATGTACAAATGATTTTTGAATATTTGTTGCGAGACTTGTTTCATAATAATCCCTACTGTTAAAATTTAGTAATTTTTTAATTTATTTTAGTTCAAATTTTTGGTCCTTGAGGGTCTGGACCCGAGTTTGAAACCTCTGATGTAGAATCTCTGCATTACTTTAAACAGGCTCCACTTTGACACCAATTTGTGTTCACCGTCCCCTTACAAATGCTGATTTAATGCTTCAGAGAGTTGAGCAACACAATCTAAATGACATGAGGATTGTAAGTGTTTGCATTGACAGTACAAGACCACACTGTAATGAAAAGCACATCAGCACTGAGGCTGTGGGTATATATCACACATGCCCTCACAAATCACATGACATGAGTCCAACAACCCTAAAGAAACTGACACAGTGGAGTTACATTCCTTGATTGGTTTAGTGGTGGTGTGTCAAATCATTTCCTGCTTATCTTTGTGTTTATGTTCACATTCTCATGGGATGCCCAAGAGGTAAGATCATGTATATACAGTCTAAATAAAAGTTATCAATCTGTTATTTGAGACACTGTCACAGACCCAAAATGATAACATTCATTTTCTTACCTTAGCAGACCAAATTTGTGTATCATCATTTATATGCCTGTAATCAACATACTCTTTCAATCACAATTATTCAATTATCACTCACTGGGTCACCTAATTTGGCTCACCTCACCTTATGCCACTTCCTGTGACCTCAAAGTTGCCCCCATCTGTTATTGGCTGGTGTGTGAAATCAGCTTTGTTCTGCATTTGAGTTTGGCTGCCTAAATGATCCAAATGGAGCGTGTCTGATTGGGTTAGAGCAGCTAAGAGGAAACCATATGTACTGAATTTCCCTTAAGCACAACATAGTCAAGCTTCCAAATAGTACCGTACCTGCAATTACGTCCAACTGAGGTGTTTCCATTGCGAGCTCAGCCATGTCTATTGATGTAAAACTACAGTCATCAAAGCGTTTAATGTGCCATGAAACCCACTGGTACAATTTCTGGAAGGTGAACCCACAGGAACTGTATAAACTTATCCAGCCTGATTCATCAATATTTAACTTCTGTTTTACCAGACGAAAAAAACAAACAAAAAAAACTTCAATGCGTGAATCTGCTAAAAGTCAACATTTAAAAGTGCACTAGCAAATAGATGACCTAAAAGCTGAGGTGTGGGTTATAGAAAACTTTGGGGGGAAAACAAAACTAACAGTAATACAAACATAACTAAACTTAACACACATTTTAAAAATAATAAAATGTATTAATATATAATCATGTTTAACAAAAAAAAGTTATATTTAACCATAGATTTTTAGAGCTCCAGCATTAATCTATATGTTAGGTCTTGTGTGCGCTCAGTCCATCTGTCTATAGGTGTGGTTCTTTATCAGCCTTTACATTTCCTCACTCCGGCATCTGTGAACATTTATGTCCACGAATTGTGACATTTATAGCTACCCCCTTGTGTTAGGCCACCTCGGTCTAAACCTTCCGCTATAACTCAAGACAACGAATACACTCAAACTAATATCAAGTAAACAATGCAAAACTTGTTTTCTATTATTTTTTGATAGTATCTGTAACTGCTTATTGTAACTGTTATCGCATCCCTCTAAGAAAAAATGACTGTTTATGCATTGCTCTTCCAAGCGCTATACAGTAATGGACTTCAGGCCACACACCATGGAGCCGCTCTGTTCACTGTGGGAGCTCTGGGATTAGTATCTTTCCTCATAACCTTTCAATCTGTGTGACTGAAATGTAGTCTTTTGGAACACTTGGGAACAATATTCACAGGGGTTTGCAAAGTTCACAGCACAGAATCTTAGTAAACGATAGTAACTACAGAGACAGACGTGTAAGAAATGAGGTTTAAAGCTGCATCACACCTAAACTTATTTTAAAGTAAAAAAAAAGAAATAAATAATTTTTATTTGGTTACAATAAAGTATTTTGAGTATTTGGTTACACTTTATTTCAAGCTGTCTGTGCTACAGAGTAATACTAATTCATACATGTAAAGTGCTTACTACAGGGTTAGGATTAGGGTTTGGTTTAGGGTTAGTTGCATGTAATTAGGCCTAATTTATATAGTTATTACTACAATAACAAGAACACTGTAAAATAATGTGTTACCGAGTATTTCTTTAGATCATCTCTCTTTACTTGCACATGAACAAATGGAAATAAAGGAGAATGAGAGAAGACCCCTGGCTGTAGGTGTTTGAGAGACCTCAGAAACATGAACACAAACGGTTACACACAGTTGAGTAAAAGAACAACAAGAGAGAGAATAAAAGGGACTTTTACTCTAAATTGCTCTTGTAATAGTGATAGATTGAGAGCAGAGCAATAGATCTAAATAACTGCTCTTAGTGTCTGATGTTTTTCTCTTCTCCATCAAGCACTCATCATGAACATCTCTCATCATACATTCTCAATACACTCTGCTGCTGTGGGGGTCATGCATATTGTGTGTGTGTGTGTCTTACAGTAAGTCCCCCCCCCCATCCCATCCCTTCCCTTCCCTTCCCATCCCATCCCATCCCATCGCATCCCATTCCATTAATCACTTATAAGCACCCACACCTTAACCTGCAGCCTGCCAGTTGAGAGGCTGGACCAGTGCTCTCTTAAAAGCCTCTTATTAAAAATCCACTTTTATGAAATTACCGCTCGGACTACAATGATAGGAGCAGCTATGAACTTACACTGCCAAACCTCATTGTGTGTGTGCCATTAGGGCCTCCATCACAGGCACCCCTCAGAGCGCAGGGAGGACGATAATGGCCAGGTGTGGTTAGTGGCCACCACAGCACAGTCATCAGTGTAGAGTTGCTCTCTGCTGGATTCCCACTCTCATGACCTGGTGACTCACTGTAATGACTACAGTATATGGGGGATTTTGATACATTACAAGCCTTCACCCTATTTTTTATGAGTCTTCTTTTCTTTTCACAAGAAAATAATTCATTATGTTCTCCTCTCCTCACCTCTCTTTCAGTCACTCTAACACAGCTGGTCACCACTGTATTTACTGCTCCTTACCAGGCTTTTTAGCATAACCAGCAAGTATTCCTTACTGAACCAGTTTCAGCAACAAGACTTAATGTAAGGTTAACCGCAATGATCTCCACTTTCTCATGAATTAAACATAGATAGTGTGGAAAATAAGGTAGATAAGTTTAACTCAATGTGTTACTTGCAGTTTTTTTGTAATTATTTGTGACCATTTCTGAGTGAAAACTGTTTTAAAGTAAATCCATTGTGTTTTAGTGTAATGCAAGCCTTTTTATAGCATACCTCTATGAAACACAAGGGTCTCTATCTTAAAAAAGTTTACATCTCAGTATGTAAATATTATAATAAAGTGGCTCCTATTCCTTGGTCCTGTTCCTATAGTTACAATTGCAACTTCCATCTGTCTAATTGATTACAGGTAAGTGCATAAATAAATAAATAAATAAATAAATATAAAATTCACTCTCTGATTTTAATGTTGCTTAATTTTGTGATTACCTATATTTACTATCACAATTATTGAAACTGTTATTTAAACCTTCATTTAAAACAGGGATGCACCAATATAAACCCGGTGTCTGACTGATATAGATGAGCTGTTTATTATTTTGTTTGCAATATTTATTCTATTTTGACTAAATTAAATAAAAATAAAACACACAAAATACTTTAAATGCAACAATTGACTTTAGGATTCACAACATTATAATGCACAGTATGCATATATACAAATGCATATTTATTTTATGATTTGCTAAAGATTAATTTTAACAGTGTTATTAAATGATGACTGTTTTAAAGAACTTGAAGTAATCGTTAAATGAGGACAAAGGTAATATAAATGTAAAAATAGTGGAAAAAAAGCTCAATTAAAAATCCAATAATGGCTGATTCAAGAAAGTTCAATTAAGACTTTATCATTAAACTGCACCGATGAATTTCTAGATTGCCTACACTTATTTTTAAACAACAAACACATGTGACTATCGCACCTTTGAACCTCATAGTCTCTCTGTTAACACTTTCTTTCACTGCATCTCGGTATTTGTGTGATTGTTTTACATTAGGGATGTAGAGTGAATGACTACAAGCATCTGTTTCATCTTTACGAGTGTGTGCAGAACTTCTGATACTTTCTGAAAGACATCCATCCCTCCTTACCGCTCATTAAGAGTTGTGAGACGGAACACAACTTCCTCTGTTACTCTGTTTAAATCACTTTCACTCAACATGCTGTTAAATTATCATTAAATTCAGCCTGTGCTGGTAATTACTGGCAGAATTACAGAGGTGTTTTTGTTTTTGTACGAGGGCATCTGCCCTAACTCACAAACAATTACAGATTATAAATAGTTTTTCTCAATCGATTTGACACATTTCTCCAAGCTCAGGTCACTGTTCTCAAAACAGTTAGCACAGTGATCTGAACACTTTGGAACTGTCCTTAAAAGGTTGTAAATGTTCCTTAATTTCATGCAAATTGCAAATCACATGCATAGATTTTTTTTCAAAACACTGTGCACAAAATTCTCAAATGTTTTCACATTCATACAGCCAACCTAAACTTTAATATATCAGGGGGAAAAAAACAACTATTGCAGCTCTTTTTATTTGTGCACCTTTTTCCAAACAAAAATCTGTTATTTGTTAAATTCTCAGTTGCGCTCTCAATTAGCCCCAGATAAATATCTGCTGAGTTAGTAAATTTCCTAATTGTTTACACAGCTATCTCACAAAAACTATAAAAGGGGACAAGAAATGTAAGTGGGAGATTTTGGAGGGGATAGAGGAAGGGGTAATATTGAGAGGGAGAGGAATAGGGGAGGTAGAAAGAGATGAGGGGAAAGGAATAGATGGAGAGAATGGGAGATGGAGCAAGAAGAGTTGAGGATTTAGGAGAAGCAAGAAGAGCTGAGGATGTAGAAAGAGGAGTAGAGGGAGAAGATATGGTAAAGTGGAAGGCAATGGTATTGATGGAAAGAGTAAGATAATAAAATATAAGAAGACATGGACAGAGGAGAAGGGAAGAGCAAGGTGTAAGGGAGGGAGGAAAGATAGAAGGATCGGGTACAGACGGGTTTCAAATAAAATCAGAGCCACTCTAATTGACCATGTCATAAATTATGATATTTCCTTGAGGGAAGCTGGACAGAGAGTTCTGCCCAATGTAAACACTGTGCCACAGTCAATGTCCCTGGACAACAAGTGCTGCAATCCACTAGTGTTGTGGCACACACTGTCTTGGGGCAGCACAACACAGAAAGTCTTCTTTTTTTAAACTCCTTCAATGAAATCCACTTTCCGCAGGGTGATCAGGAGCAAATTGAGCGAAATTCTGTAGTTGTTTCGGAAAATTTCCAATTTCACCATTCAGCACTGGTGCAAGAGTGATTTGAGCATCACCCACATTCAGGATGGTGTTCCTTCCAGCATATTCTCCTCTTGGAGATGAAAAGTATATGATCACAACCAAGTAAGTTTTCTTTAAGCGATGGAAGAGGCCTGTGGGGAAGCTGAGGCACAAGGATGGATCCAGCATTCACTGCTTTTTTTCCCACGACTCGTGAAAATATATGTTATAATATTGATGAAATCCTTTGACCAGATGTAAATGAGAGGCAAGATCTATGAAGTACATTGATTCAATGATTGCAGTACATTTATTTATTATTTATTCTGGGGTGAAAATTCATCGTTATACAACTAAACTCGTCATTAACAACTTTGAAGAACACGATTAAAGAACACAAAAAAATATGTATTTTCATTCATGTTTTTGTGTATCTACAGCTGAATTTGTTATCAAATCAACAGAGAACACACTGATGTTACGATTTATTTTTGATAAATACATTACTCAAATAAAATGCAGTGCTTTATTATGCAGTAAAATTGAACTGTTTGGCCAACATAAGAGTGTGTTTAGTTTGCTGTGTTAATTATTTCGAGAGCAACTACATTCATTTGGAGAAATGTGTCAAATCGATTGAGAAACAATGTAAACAAATAAAAAATATCTGTTTGTTTCACATCTGTATTAAAACATCTTCTGACATATCACAAAAATGTATGTATCAAAAAAGACCAGATAAAGATAAATTCATATATCACTAAACACGTGGTCATGTTGTTTTTGCTTCAGACATGTAAAAACCACTCATTTACATAGCTGTTTAATAGAAGACATATAAACTACTGTTAAAAATTGTGGGGTCTGTAAGATTGAGCTAATTTGGCAAAAGCTGAATTTTCAGCATCATTACTCCAGTCTTCAGTGTCAAATGATCCTTCAGAAATCAGTCTAATATGATGATTTTAAAAACTTTTATTATTATCAACATTGAAATCAGTTGCGATGCTTAAAGTTTTTGTGGAAACCTTAACACATTTTTTTTTTACAGGATTTGTTAAAAACAGCATTTATTTGAATAATAAATATTTTGAAACGTTTTAAATGTCTATACTGTCACTTTTGATTTATTGAATGTGTCCTTGCTGATTAAGGCCTGGTTTCACAGACAGGGGTTAAATTAAGCCAGGATTAGACCTTAGTTTATTAGGGCATTTAAGAAGCTTTTATATACGTGCCTTCAAAAACATATGGTGTGCATCTTGAGACAAAACAATGGCACTGACATATTTGAATATGCCAGTGTAAGTTGCTTTCAGTTAACACAGCTCAAACATGCATTTTAGTCTAGAACTAGGCTTAAGACTTGACTGTGAAACAAGGGGTAAAAGTATTAATTTCTTTAAACATTTTTTTACTGATCTTAAACCTTTGACTGGTGGTGTATTTATGTTGTTTTATATACAATTTATAATGACCAAAAAAGCAGCATTTGTATGTTCCATTTGAGAACATACAAATGTGTGCAAAAGGACATTTTGTCAAATTGATCTCGATTTTGGACTTTGTCCCCAACCTATACCTTAGCCAAGTAAACCCACTGTTATGTACTGCTCCGAAACACACAGATTGAGAATCCAAACTCAGTATTAAAAGGGTAATCCACAATCATAATCCAGAATACAGGCAAACAGTCCAAACAATAACCCAAGTCAGAGTCCAAGGCAGAGGCAAAACAGAGTAATTCAAAGGAACAGGCAAAGAATCAAAAACCAATCAGGGAAACTGGGAGAATGCTCAGAAATGCAGTACAGATACATACAAGACTTAGCAAAGAATGACTGAATTGGCCAGGTTTATATAGGGCGAGCTAATGAGGCTAATGAGACACAGCTGACAGCAATCAGGGATGATAAGTCTGGGCAGTGAATTATGGGTAATGAAGTCCTTACTAGAGTGGCAATAGTCTGGGGTTGTGTGCCCTCCGGTGTCAATAAAGGGCACTCCAGCTGGAGTTCGTAAAACACACAGACAGATTAAAGGTGCTCTAAGCGACGTCAGGCGTTTTTTAGGCCAAACATTTTTTTTTGTCACATACAGCAAACATCTAACTATCCGCTAGCTGGCACCCCCTGAACACACTGTAAACAAAAAACGCGGTCTCTGCAGACAGCCCAGGCTCCACAAACGGCAACAAAAACAAACTGCGGCAACCCGCTCCACGAAACATAACAAACAGTTCCAGCCAATAACCGACAAGAATGATTTGGGGGTGGGGTTAGTGCGCGTACACATGAAGGGGGGTGTGGAGGAGAGAGGAGCATGAAGAGGGAAGTTAGAATTAACTATATGGCCGACACACGACCAAAGAGACTACGTTCCGATGAACAGATTGCAAAAATACAAAGAAGAGGGAAAATGAGAAGGAACGCGCGAAGTCCCGGATTTACACCAGAAAAGCCTTCGAAAGGTGGCGAAGAGCAGCGAGCTCTGTTTTTGTTGGACAGGTGGGTAAATCCAGTTTGGTTTTTCTAAATGGACTTCCATGTTCGCCTAACAAACACAATGATATAATTAGCTAGAACTATGCAGTCAGTGCTAACTTTGGTGAATACTGTTTCTTGCAGCTAGCTATCGATCTTTATTGTAAATGATCAAGCAAACTCACATAGGGCGAGTTTGTGTGAATGATTGTTATTACCAACTGTTTGTTATGAATTTGAATGTTCATTCATAGCCTATTGACAACTTTGACTAAATTTGTCTACGACGGAGCCGTTGTTTATGCTCACTGGGAAACGCGAAGCTAACGTTATCCCGTCCTTGTGTATGGGAGCTAAAGTTATAAGCTCATGTGGCGAAACATTTTATGGTGTTTTTCTGGTAATGTTTATCTTTTTTTGCATTCTGTTCTGCATTATATGCAAGCATTTATCTAAATTGGCGACATTAAGGTTACACCTTGAATGAAGTATCACTAAAACTACGGGGGGAGGGGACGGGATGAGGAGGAGGGAGGGTCTAGCTAGCTTCCGTTTTGTTTGACAATACTCCCAACGTCAACAAGAAGTGACATCACCCGACATCGCTTAGCACCTTTAATGGAATAGTTTAAATGGTATGAACTATTTTTATGTTACATTTTTGGATTTGTAATAAAAGAGCAGCCTAGATATTATTCTGGACAATTCCTGTAGACTAACTGCTGGTTGCACTGAAAAAAAAATTTACGGAAAAAAAGTTAACCGAAAGCACTTAAAAAAAACCATACATGTTTTGAGTCACTTATCTACAATATTTTGTTTGCACTATTCATCTAAGCACACACAAGCTGTAGCATTCATAACAAGTTCCAGAAATCATATGAGATCACACCTACAGCTAATGCACACTGATGTTGCATTACGGCTGTTATTATGAAAAAGCAGCTGAGCCGGGGTGAGCTCACAACGCTGTTGCAGACGGTGGCCATGTGCCTGCGTCTCTGTCATGTGCTGATGAAGAGGAACCGGTGCCCACTGTCACAGTGTGCCAGCAGCAATATATGACTCACCCCATATTCTGAGACTGGCGCTGTTCCAGCAGCCACCCACCCCTCAATAAGCAAGCATCCTCTAGACATAGAGGAGATGTGAGTCAGAGAGAGAGAAATGGACTTGTATTGTAACCAAATAAGCAAGGTGAGAAATAAGATAAATCAGGGGGGAAACTAAAAGAAGGAGAGAGAAGGAGAGAGAGAAAAAGCAGAGGGGGAGAGGTATAGATTTAATAACAGAACCCTTTCTTCAGCCCCTCAAGGTCAGATTTGTCTTTTTGAGGTAGGATCTGATCTCATAGAGTTTTTTAATCTCCTCCAAGGAAAAGGGATTTTTTGTTGTTGCTGACAGGTGTTTCCCCCAGCTATGTCAATTGTTTCAAACACATCATAGAAAGGATGAACAGATTAACACTTGAAGAGGAAGAGAGAGAGATTATGAGCAGGCATGAACATTTAACTTCTATAAGGCTTTCAGACAGAGGGGTCAAGGACTAATGTGAAACATCTGTGTCCTATGACCAACAAAATCAGACTAAGCCTGCGACACAAAAGATCTCACACTTTCCTGTCAAACTCATATTGCGAAATGACACGCTGTATGGTATTTTTCATTACAGACGCGTGGTTTGATATACAGTTATGTTGTTCAATATGACTGGAAGGTGACATATGGATCCACTTTTACACAGTTTTGCACTAATTGTGTAGCCTGACTATGTCAGACTTCGTACTTCCGCTCAATTTCATTTCGCTTCTGTACTTAGTCTGAGACATCGACATGTCTCTCAGTTTTCCTCCGGCCTGAAAACAGCCGGCCAATCAACGAACAGATGGCGGACTGAGAGCCGTGACGTACACGCTAAGCACCGAGTTTAAGATTGTGACCGCGGATATGGAGACACGGGATGCAATTCGCTCTGTTTTGGAGAATATTCCCGGCATTTGAAAACTGAAGCCCGAACAAGAAGAGTGTTTGTTAAACATTTTGAATGGAGGTGATGTCGTTGCCCTACTCCCGACAGATTTTGGTAAAAGTTTAATTTATCAAATATTACCGATCGTCAGCGAGAAACTGGGCAGGCCAAAGGCCGGCAAGGCGATAGTTGTGATTGTGTCCCCCTTGGTTGGACTCATGGAGGATCAGGTTAAGGAGGCAGCAAAACTCGGTCAGCCATGTTCACTCCGGTATTTCGCTCGATGGTTTAGTTTTCGCATCATACATGTGTTTACAGTGGAAGTTCGATGCGGCTGAGCTGGCGAATAACACACGTCATAACCAAACGTTATGTGATTGGCTTACGGGTAACCAATGATTTTATACTTCAGATTTTATACTCCCCCCCCTAACTTGTTAATTGGTTGACTGTAAGCTACCATACCATATAATGAGAAAAAAATTAAATTGGTTATTATATGATATTGAGTATTTTTACATTAAAATACTACTTTTTGTAAGTTATCTGATAATTTACAATGAAATATATATATACACACACACACACACACAAACTTACCAGTCAAAAGTTTGGGGCTAGCAAGATTTTATTTTTTATTTTTTTATGCTCACCAAGGCTGCATTTACTTAATTACAAAAAATACAAAATGATTAGCCCCCTGGAGCCCTGCACATGACATGCAGGAAAAAAACTCACTTGCATGTAAGTAAAATACAGTATAAATAATTTAAGTTTCCTGGTTGTTACCCCTTTATTCTCCAAATTTACATATTGTTCCCTTAAACCTACACGTGTGTACTTAATATGCACAGTATAATCACCGAAAGGTACGCTGTAAATTTGTTTTACTTACGCAGCACTTTCTGGGCTGTAACCTAAAGCGTTACCTAAATTTAATAATGAAATATAAAATACCTGGATAGTCTTCACTGTATAAATATAATTAATATTTGTTAAAGCTACAAAAGTGATTTTTTTCTTTGTATTTTGTTGTTTGATTAACATTAAAGACAGACAGCAGCATGTAACGCTGTCACTTCAAGAGCTAATGCACAGATCCAATACAATGATTTGCATCCATTTTCTTTCTTAATTGTTTATTTTCACGTAAGCCATATGGTACGGTGTTTACAAGAATACTCGTCAAGACTGGTATTTTAACATTATTTTCCGTGCATGTGTTCGTTCAAGCAAAAATGAATTCTCTTTTGCGTCTTTTTGCGCATGGCTTAAAATCGCTTGAACGTTTAAATCGACAGGACCTAAAAACACGTGCAAATGATAAACTTTCAATTAATCAGAGAATCATGTGCGTTTCAAAATGTGGTGCCTGGTCTGTACAGATCACAGATCAACTTCCCTATATTTGACATCACACATCCTGTGATGCTAAAACGATTGATCACGCAGCCCTAGGTTAAATAATCCATTTCAGTAACAGTATCAATTTAAAATCAACATTTCTTTCACTTTGTTCATCATCTCGGATACATCTTTTCAGTGAGTTCATCACAGTGCATTACGGGATTGTCTTTCCACAAAGGATATGTGATGCTTATGCAACAACGCATTAAAATGCAGCCCACTAGGTTTTGGAACAGAGCAGTTGATTTCCCTCTTCAACCCAGGTCTCAGACTCTCTTCCACCTCCAGTAAAAATAAAACAACACTAAATCACCAAACCGCTCTTCCTTTTTCCTTGCAACCTCACACAGTGGGGAGCTCACCATATTCAGCCACAATGTCTCTGATGACGAGGCCCTGATGCTTACAATGACGGCCCTGTTTTTTATTGTGCAAAATTACAGTAAACGTGAATCTTACGCATTTGAAAGAATTGACAGCACAGAAGTGGATTATGAGGACAGAAAAAGACATGAAGGCAAGGAAATAGTAGAGAATAGTAGAGCAATGTATGCCAATACTGATCCACATTGGTGTACAGGTCAACTTTATGTCATCATACTGCACATGATCTTCATCCACACCAGGGTTTGGGTGCATTTCAGGGTCAGATATTGAGACGTCATCCTAGTAGTCTGGGCCGCAGCAACAGGATCTTACTAAAGTTATACCAAACTAATCCTATACTTGAGAGTACTTCAGCACATTAGGAGTTGTGAGAGTGTGTCTGGGTGGTTTGAAGATTTATGTAAGACAGGGGAAGGAAAGTGCGAGTCTAAGACATTGAAAGTGCAGAGAAGAGAGAGAAACTAGAGGAAAGGTTTTAGCAGTCAGACTGTTGGGATCAATCCACTTCAGCCTCACATCCCTAAAGCCAAACCCCAAACATGTGGAACCAATCAACAGCTGAAAAGCGTATCACCACAGCTTTCTGTCTCTGCCTGTCTGTATTTAATAAAATCATAACGTGAGGGTCAGGTATGATTGGCTCTCCTTTCAATCTCACTAGGCTACATATGGAGAGTGGGTTATTCGAATCAGCCAATAAGAATACACCTTCAGCACAGAGGTCAGCCAATTGTGTTGCAGGTTTCTTGGGTCGATTACCTTGTACAGGGAAGGTCAGGCAATATGGTGTCAAGCTCTTAAGGCACCAAACCATTAAAATGGAATATAACCAAATAGCAAAAAGCCTTTTAGAAGGTGAAGGAAAGGCTACATCATAAAGCTATGGACATTTATGAGTAATTTTATTAGCCTTTGAGAAAAGAAAGCAAGCATACCTTTTTAATGGAAATGTTATGTTGCCTTACAATGGGTGAAATCTACCGAACAAGGTCCCCAAGATACCATCCAGAGCTCAATTAAACTACATAAACATTCATTCTAGTTTAGAGCTCCACTGAAGACTAAGGTCCAGTGAGAGGTCAGGGGATTTTCAGTGTGGTCTTAACTATAGAATTAATGTTTTTGTAGCTTAATTTGATCTTAATTAGATCTAATTCACTATGAGGCCTCACTCGAAAAAGAAATCCCTTTTGGTTTTGGATGGATGACACTGAATGGTGTGTGTGTTTTATTATTATTGTTTTGAGAGGGAGAGTGGTTTCAATAATTTGTTTCTCTCTTTCTCTCATGTCACTCTCTTCTTGCATTTACATCTGCACACACATGTGGATATATGCGCACACACACAGATGTGTGGGCCAATTTCCTGAGTGAAATTTTTTTTAACGCTTTTTATTGTCTAAAAAACATGTTAATGGGGACATAGAGCTGGAGAATTCTCAGTCCCCTTTAGATCAAGAATTCTGAACTGAGAACAGACAGATCAGGTTGTTTTTGGCTCTGCTGGTTTCCAAAAAACACCCAAATTTGGTCCAAAAGGGCCACCCTCTGATTTTCTATTGTCTTTCTCTCTCTCTCATTTCTCATATCAACCCAGCTGCGTAGGTGTCATTTGATCACTGTACATGTCCCCTATCCCACCCGCTCTGCAAAAAAAATATGCCTGTAATTCAAAGATAATCATTTTCAACCATATGAGGTAATAAACACTGTGGGTATAAAACAGCCAACCTTGAACACATTAAAAATAAGTCTGAAGACTTCTACAGTCACAAAGTGGTGTGCGATGTGTGTTTCCATATAAACCGACTAATCTGTAAACAGGAGTCAGCCATGCTCATTTTCTTTTCATTTAGATTTGAGATGTAATTGAAAAAGGATGTTTCACATTACAATATTGGCAAAACATTTTTGTGTTTTGGATATTGTGCCTAATGACTTAAAAGGTTAATCTCATTAATGTTGATATTTGTATTAATAATAATAATAATTCATTACATTTATATAGCGCTTTTCTCAACACTCTAAGTGCTTTACATGGAAGGGGGGATCTCCTCAACCACCACCAATGTGCAGCATCCTGGATGCAAGCCATAGGACCTCAGACCAGCTCTTATCTGTTAATGAAGTCAGCAGAGAGGGAAGGCTGGTTCCAAGTGAGGTTGGCCCACTGAATGTGGTTGCCTTCATCTTGGTGAAAATTCCGAGATGCACATGTCCACTTTGGTGGTGAGCTCCTCTTAAATGAGTGTGTGCTCCCGCCTAGGCGTTGACACAGAGTGCTTCGCTGACAGATATTCTAGAGTTGGGGGCTAGGCGCACGTATCTCTCTTACGGACTGGATACGTGCGCCATTTTGCTCCAGTAGAGTTCCCTTAACCGAACCCCGTTGAGTTCCTCTGCACCCCTCCGACATCGGACGTGGCGGAACGCCCGGTGTTAGGCCTACCACTCGTAAGCAGTGTGGAACCTGTGTTAGGCTGGGTCCATATGTTGTGATCCCTACGGTGATCCCATATACATATTCTTCGATGGTTCGGCTCCCTACGGTGAGCCCATGTCTTCCCTGGCTGGTTGAGTCACTGGCTGGTTGAGTCACTGGCTGGTTGAGTCTACCCCCTGTCATAGGCTGGAGCCACTCCAGTGACCTTCCATATGTTGTACTGCCCGGTCTCCGCCCAGTTCATATGTGTATTCTCCACGTTACCTCCCTTCGCGCAGAATGTGGCTTCTGCAGCGTCCCTTCCTTCCATGTCAGGGAACTCTTTCCCAGTTAGCCTGTAGGAACAGCAGTGACTTCACTGGCCTAAAGCCCTGTCCCTTCTCCGTCTTAAATTGCGGGGGGGGGGATCAGGAGGCTTTTGTCTGGGCACTGGAAGGTGGCAGCTTTAGTGGCGTTTTCAATGGTTGATCCCATTTCAGTCGACGTTGACTACGTCTGACGTTCTCGGCTGAAAGGGAACGTCCTGGTTGCGTATGCAACCCACCGTTCCCTGAAGGAGGGAACGGAGGACGTAGTCCCCTTGCCAATACCGCTGGACCACCGCTGACTCTGAGTTACGCTCGGCTCCTCAGCGAAAAGCAAATGGTGTGTGCATCTAGTTCCGTATTTATACCAGCGCCGCGGGGGGGAGTGTGAGATACATATCTCGCACGCTAATGTGCATTGGCTCGTTCCAAGTTACTCGAAGACCATAGGCTCCCTAGCGTGATCCCATTTCAGTCGACCTCGACTACGTCCTCCGTTCCCTCCTTCAGGGAACGGTGGGTTGCATACGCAACCAGGAAGTTGTTACTATATTTTAACAGTAAAATAAATGCAGCCTTATTGAGCATTCTTTGAAAAACTTAAAACAATCTTACCAACCCGAAACTTTTGAATGGTATAAATATACAAAGGAGATGGCTATAAGATCATATTCAGAGTATGAGTATTCCGAATATTTTTCTCAACATTAATCAAAAACAAAAAGACAGAGGCACGACTGACTCTAGTCCAAACATATTTGTTCAGTCTCTCTAAACACAAATGCTTCCTCCCATATTAGCATACCCTGCTCTCTCCCTCGCCTCCCTTGGGATGGATAGATTAGTGTGGGTTGATGGGCGACGGTGGTCTCAATATCATGTGTCAGTGCTGTTCAGATCAAACAGAGAAATACTGATGATCTCTGTCCTGCTCAAGGGTGCCTTTTCCCCCCTTCACAAAGAATCCTGGGCCCCTAGAGACCTCAAGCATCAGTGAGGGAGCTGACAGGACTCCTCTATCACAGAGCCACTCAGTCGGGAACAGAGATAGTGTAAAGATGGTTATGAAGATCTACAGAATAAACTAAAAATAAACACTGAGGCTGAGATTTTACATATTTTATGCCAGTCCAAAATCCATCCCTTTAAGGAGCAGAAAGATAATGCAGTATTTTTTTTTGTGTACTGCAATATGACACTTCCCTCCCTTTCATCAACCCAAGGAGCACAATTATTCACTGTCAACATGTTTAAAATGCTCCAGCTTCATCCCAGCGCTGCTCTTAGTGGCCTCGGTCTAGGTAGGTTAATCACTGGGGCCTCCTGGTCTGGAGGCCCCAACCATAAAGGCTTAAATTTAGTCATTAGTAGGGGAGTTTCTCTACTTCAGCTAATCAATCAGAGTTAGATGGTGAAATTGACAGAAATGAGGGAGGGGGCTGACTCCTTTATTACTCTCCTAGGCCACTCAAGCGATCAATGAGTTACTTTGATCATAATTAGATGATCAGGTTTATTTTTTTATTTTTGCACTTTAAACCTGAAATCACTAATGGTCCTCTGTCCACAGAGTTCACTCATGCATATTCCAATGCACTGCTGTCATAAAGGTCACTTCTGTTATAGACCATCCAAAAACATTACATAATTTATTGAGATCTCCTCCCCTTCCTCAAACCAACAGTCATTAATCAATGCTGATGTCTCAAGGATCAGTAAGGAAGAACGTCTCAGGTTACGTATGTAACCCTGGTTCCCTGATAGGGAACGAGACGCTGCGTTTGAGACGCGGTGGGAACGCTCTGCGTGATTGCGTCATGAAGCACGTGTAAAATCAGTCCAATGGAAGCCCGATACGTCATAGGTGACGTCATAGACCAGGAAACTATAAAGCACCCTTGCAAACAGACCGCGCCAGCTTCTGAAAAGTCTGAAGCAAGTCGATCAGGGTGTGCAGGAAGTATGGCAGGCAAACGCAGCGTCTCGTTCCCTATCAGGGAACCAGGGTTACATACGTAACCTGAGACGTTCCCTTTCAAGGGAACTCGAGCTGCGTTTGAGACGCGGTGGGAACCCCATACCCACTACGCCATAGTGACAAATGCCCGTTCTGTGTGAAGTCCATTGCGCACACTAAGAAGCAAGCAACCTAGCCCCTGGAGTGGAGAGGTCAAGGTCATAAAACCTGACAAATGTATGCGGAGAGGACCATCCTGCCGCATTACAAACATCAGAAAGGGAAACCCCTGAAATTAAGGCCGTAGAGGCCGCCATACTCCTAGTAGAATGGGCCCGTACAGCCATAGGTGAAGGCTGACCGGCCGCTTCATAAGCTAGTGAAATAGCCTCGACTATCCACTTGCTCATAACCTGTTTAGATGCAGGGCACCCTCTTTTGAGTGACCCAAAACATACAAATAATTGCTCTGACTTACGCCACAGGGCAGCTCTGTGAAGGTAGGCATCCAATGCCCGAACTGGACATAACAGGTTTAATTGTTCCTGATCTGGGGTATTAAAAGGTGGAGGATAGAAGGCCTGCAGCACTATTGGGCCCCCAACATTGAAAGGGACCTTAGGAATATAACCCGGTCTAGGGTATAGAAATGCTTTCACCATACCAGGTGCAAATTTCAAACATGACGGAGCAACCGACAGGGCGTGTAAATCTCCAATTCTCTTGATAGATGAAACAGCAAGGAGAAATAAAGCTTTCAAAGTGAGGAATTTCTCTGAAACCTCTTCAATGGGCTCGAACGGAGCCAGAGCCAGACCCTCAAGTACAATGGCTAAATCCCAAGCCAGTGCTCTGGAGTGCAGTGCAGGTCTCAACCTCAATGTACCACGGAGAAAACGAGTAATCAGAGGATCTCTCCCAATAGAAGTACCCCCCAGAGGGGTATGGTAGGCCGAAATAGCCGCCACATAAACTTTTAAGGTGGAAGGAGATAATCCAGCAGAGAAACGGTCTTGCAGAAAATCGAGAACTGAACCGACAGGGCAGTTAACAGGATCTAACTGACGCTCACCACACCAGGTGGAGAATAATTTCCATTTCAGCGCATACAGTTTTCTCGTGGAAGGGGCTCTGGAATGGAGAATGGTCTCAACGACCTCAGTCGAGAGACCGGATTCTATGAGCCTGGCCCCCTCAGAGGCCAGGCCTACAGTTTCCACAACTCCGGTCGAGGGTGAAATATCGTGCCCTCTACCTGGGACAGCAGGTCCCTCCTGATTGGAATCTCCATAGGAGAGCCGCTCAGAAGAGACACCAAGTCCGAGAACCATACTCGAGTCGGCCAGTAAGGGGCTATTAGTAACAGACTGGCCCCTTCCCGGCGAACCCTCTCCAGAACCCCCGGGAGCAACGATATCGGGGGAAAAGCATACAGGTGAAGCCTCGGCCAAACCTGCACCATCGCATCCAGTCCGAGAGGAGCTGGGTGCGTGAGAGAGAACCACATGGGACAATGGGTTGTATTTGAGGATGCGAAAAGGTCTATCTGAGCACGACCAAATTTCTCCCAAAGGAGCTCCACCACCTCGGGGTGAAGTCTCCACTCCCCGGGCCTCAGCCCCTGCCTTGACAGTATATCTGCTCCCACATTCTGACGCCCCGGAATGTAAACTGCTCTGAGAGATAGCAACTTTCCTTGGGCCCATAGGAGGATCTGATGGGCCTGCTTGCAAAGGTGACGTGACCTCAGACCCCCCTGATGGTTGATATATGATACCACCGACGTGTTGTCCGTACGGACCAACACATGATGGCCTCTCAGGTCTGGCAGGAAATATTTGAGAGCTCGAAATACCGCCATCATCTCCAAGCGATTTATGTGCCATGACAGATGATGGTCCTGCCAAAGACCTTGCGCCGAGCGGCCACTCATGACCGCCCCCCATCCCGTGAGGGAAGCATCCGTCGAAAGCGTGACACGTCGACAAGAAGCCCCCAGCACTGGGCCCTGGGCGAGGAACCAAGGTTTCTTCCACATGACCAAGGCACGAAGGCATAGCCGCGTGACCTTGATCTTGCGGAACGGATTTCCCCTCGGAGAAAACCCCTTGGTTCTGAGCCACCACTGCAGGGGTCTCATGTACAGCAGGCCAAAAGTAATCACGTTGGACGCTGCTGCCATGAGCCCCAACAGTCTCTGAAACTGTTTCACAGTGAGTGACTGGCCTAGTTTTACATTCTTTACGGCTGTGAGAATCGCAGAAATCCGAGCAGGAGATAGACGTGCCTGCATTGTGGTCGAATCCCAAATTACACCTAAAAAAGTGGTCCTCTGAGCAGGGAGGAGAACACTCTTCTTGATGTTGAGCCGCAACCCCAACTCCTTTATGTGAGACAGAACGACATCTCGATGCCGAACTGCCAACTGCTCTGACTGAGCTAAAATCAACCAATCGTCGATATAATTTAATACGCGAATGCCCTGGAGTTTCAAAGGAGCCAGAGCTGCATCCACGCATTTTGTAAAGGTGCGGGGTGATAAACCTAGGCCAAACGGTAGAACCCGATACTGGTAAGCTTCGCCCCCGAAAGCGAACCTCAGGAACTTCCTGTGATGAGGATGGATGGATACATGAAAGTAAGCGTCTTTCAGGTCTATTGTGACAAACCAGTCCTCGGACTGAATCTGTGATACAATTTGCTTTAGTGTGAGCATCCTGAACTTGAGTTTCTGAACTCTGCTGTTTAACTGGCGCAGATCTAGAATAGGACGCAACCCTCCATCTTTTTTCGGAACAATGAAGTAACGGCTGTAAAACCCTGACTCTCTGCTGGGAGGAGGCACCCCCTCTATCGCTCCTTTTTGAAGAAGTGTCAGAACTTCCTGCTCCATAACCAGAGCCTGCTGTGGGTCCACCACTGTGGGAAGGACCCCTTGAAATCTGGGCAGACGAGAACCGAACTGAATTCTGTAACCCTTCTCTATTATATGCAGGACCCATAAAGAAATATTTGGCAGAAGTTTCCACGCTGCCAGAAATTCTGATAAGGGAACCAGTCTCTCGAGACTGGCCTCTAGATTTGATTGAACAATCATTTCGGCGCCCTGAAGCGGCGAACCGGCAGGGAACAACCGAACTGACCGTTCTACAATCCTCCTCAGAGGATTGCATGGGGACGCTGACACCTCGGTGCCCTGAAACGGCGAACCGGCAGGGAACAACCGATGTGGCAACGCTGCGACTCTCCTCGGAGAACCGCCCCCCGGAGGGCGCCAAAGAGAAACGGTTCCTCGGAATCGTTCCTCCCTGGAGGGGACCACCCTCAGAAGCCTGGCACACTTGGCGTCAGGACTTCTTCTTAGTCCAGGTTCTTTTAGACATGACAGTCCTCAGATCCTGTCTGCCCCCAGCAGGCCTGGACTGCGAACGCCACTCGGGAACCCCAGATTGTGGAGGAGCCCGAGCAGCAACGCTCTGTTTCTGCTGGTATCTGTATGAGGAGCTCGTAGACGGACGAGGCTGCTCAACCTTTATATTGCGTGCAGCCTCGGGGACATTAGACCGGCGAGGAAGAAACCTCTGAAACGCAGCCGCTTGTTTTTTATTTTCTTGAAACCTATCGACAACACAATTTATAGCATCGCCGAACAGACTTGTAGGAGAAACCGGTGCGTCCAGAAGAACAGATCTATCTTTGTCCTTTATCTCAGAAAGATTCAACCATAAATGACGTTCCGTGGCCACCAGGGCTGCCATAGAACGGCCCACAGATTTGGCCGTCTCCTTGGTGGCCCGGAGAGATAAATCTGTCGTGCGACGTAATTCTCGAATTGCATCAGCACTAACTTCCTCACATTCATCTATGTCCCTCAGCAGGTCAGCTTGATAGGCTTGTAATATCGACATTGTATGAAGGCATGCTGCCGCCTGACCTGCTGCCGAATACGCTTTACCCACCAGCACTGATGTATTTTTTAATGGTCTGGTGGGTAACGTCGGGGCTTTCAGTGATGACGCTGACTCGGGGGAGAGATAGCTCGCAAGCGTCTCTTCCGCACGAGGCATCGTCAAATAACCGTAATCATCAATACCTCTCACTTTACTGTAATTACTAGTTTGAGGATTATGAACTCTGAAAGATGCCGGTTTATTCCATGATCTAGACACCTCAGTGTGAAGATCAGGAAAAAACGGGAGCTCCCGACGAGGAGGTCGTGATCTAGATGGTAAATAACGATCATCTAGAAGACTCTTTTTTGATTCAACATCAATATCATCAGCTGGCCACTCAATATTTAATTTAGTAACAGCACGAGATAAAACCTCCATTAACTCCTCATCATCGGGGATATGAGCTGGCGAAAACTCAAAATCCCCCATATCAACGACATCCGGTTCCTCAGAACTGGATAGCCGCAACATTGGTGCCTCAACCTGGGGAGGAGAAACCGCAGGGCGGGCTCCTTCCTGGGCTGGGACACCGGAACTAGCAGGTAAGGGCTGAGAAAGGGCTGGGCCCGTCTCAAACCCCGCTACTAGATCCATCTGTGAACCCCATGATGCACGCCACCGCTGTGCCTCAGCAGCAGCGGGACCCGCACCACGGGGAACACGAACCGAACCATCCTCCTCAAAGAATGCCCGGCGGGAGCGGAGAGTTTTCATGGACAAACTCATGCAATGCTCACAATCAGCCCCCTCGAGGACTGACTGGGCATGCTCAACTTCCAAACAAGCAACACACATCTGATGTGTGTCCCCACCCGTAATGAAACGAGGGCAGGGAACAACACAACGTTTGAAATCTTGCTTGCTCGCCATAATGATATATATATATATATATAGCAATGTGATCGGACAGACAACAATAAATAGACAAGGACAGAATCACAGAGAGCGCTTGCTGAAGACAACAGAAGCTGGCGCGGTCTGTTTGCAAGGGTGCTTTATAGTTTCCTGGTCTATGACGTCACCTATGACGTATCGGGCTTCCATTAGACTGATTTTACACGTGCTTCATGACGCAATCACGCAGAGCGTTCCCACCGCGTCTCAAACGCAGCTCGAGTTCCCTTGAAAGGGAAATGGTATGCACTGACTTCATGATTACAATAATGATGGAAATGGAAGATGCAATATTTAATGCAAAGGCATATAAATATCCTTAATACTGATCTTATAACTGATAGATGAAAGTTCAGTTACAAATTCTGCATTCAAATTCAAGAATCAGTCAAATTGGCAATAAATTGTTATGATAAATCACATTACTGAGAACAATATTTAAAAATATTCACACATTCTGAAAGGAGATTTACATTTATTTGTATCTTCTTGTAAGACAACTTCTTACTTAAGCTACTTACAAGACATTAAGCATGCCAGCCATTTAAACATGCACCCTCTTTTCATTAAAATTAAGAGACAAAATTTGAGTTTGAATTGTTATCTACATTTGGATCTAATTTAGCTCTTTTTATTTCCTCTAGAGACATATAAGTAAATGCAATGCAAGTCTGGTCTTAATTGTTGCCACGTGATCTTCCATCTTCCCCTAAAACTGATTCCTGACACAGGCTGAATGGTGAATATGTGTGGTGTTTATCTGATTCTAAAGAGTTTAGTATTCGTGTCACTATTAATGGCTCAAAAAAAGTAAAATGTCAACAACAGCCACTAATGCAGCTGTAATTCTCTGCCTTTTTAAATGAAAAGACTGAGGTCTAAGTCTCACTAACCAATTTAAACAAGCCATCAACGTGAAATGAGACACCCACATCCTTGGCCTGCCACAAGCTTCAGGAAATATGTGACTTTGGCATTGAAATACAGCACAGGTCTATTAAGGTTAATTAAGGTAAATTAAATGCCAATAACAAATATTGTGTGAAACTGATGGAAATACTTTTCATTTCTAGACTCCAATAATTACATGTTTCGCACTGGAGTCACTGGGCCGTTACATATCACAGTAGGCTATCTGATCAAAAACACTGTTTATAATGTCACCATTTCAAGTTCTCTAAATTACTTCAAGGTCTGCGGCATCTAATCCAAACCATCACTGGGAAACACAGATATATAAAAGATAATATACAGATGATTGGTGTCACTGTAAATGTTTTATAAATAACTAATGTTATTTGTGTTAATAGCTACCCAGGCTAAATTGAGAGATTAACAGTTTGTCTTTCAGTCTCATAAAGCACAAAAGGTATTCTGGGGGCACGTAAGGATAGGCAGGTTCACATTCTGATCTAATATGTAACACATTTTTTAGCTAAGCAAAATTGTATTTGGGTCATTCCATGTCAAATCAACCAAATTTCAGAAACTCCCCCATGTCATAGACCTAGTCCACACGTACACGGGTACGTTTTTCCTCCTTTTTAAAAAAACAAAATCGCGTCACAAGACAAGCACTGTTTAAAAAAAATCTCCGTCCACATGAAAACACAAAAACACGCTATATGAAGCGCTGTCAAGAGCATGCCTAACCAACAGGTGTCGATATAACCATAACCTTAAAGCCATGTTGGCCAATCAGAAGCCTGGAAAGAAGGTCATTACCGATTCTGGTATGCTAACAACATGTTGCCATAAGCAGTGACCTGCGTATTGCATTCTGATGCCTCTGTTCTGCAATATAATGGGAGAACTCCGCATGTATCACATGTTATAAGCCCTGTCAGCACAGTTATTAGCAGCAATATTTTGGCTACGTCCGCCATTGCACAGACTCGCCTCGCCTGTAAACAACATAGACAGTAAAAGAAATGGACACAGCGACCCCATTGATTTCAACGGAGAAGACTGAAGCCCGATTATTGCACTTCCTGCCTGATGTCTGAGCGACTGCACAGGCTCAAACTGAGCTTGACGACAGTCTGACATTTGTAAATCTTCTAGTAGCTGTGTCAAGACAAATCTGGATCACCTAATTCCTCAAAAACGTTGTTGAAATATTGTGTCCCGTTGCTTTTATGGACTCTCTATCTATGGGCTTCTCCCTTGACTTTATGCCTCCATGTCCCCCCGATTGCCTCATAGACAGTAAAAGATTGCCTGCCAGCTTCTCCTCCTGTCTATACGGTAATGTCTCTATTGTGCGACAGAAAGTTGCGTGGTTATGACGCAATCGTTAGCCTATTTTTACAAAAACGGCTTCTACGGGGCCGTAACGTAAGATACAAAGTAATTGAGCCTTTTATACATTGTCGTGTTTCTTTAGAAATAAATAATGGACAAATGAAGTCTTTGGACACCTCAGATGTAAAGTTATTCGCTGTCAAAGTGACGCCAAAATGAATGGGAGTCAATGGAATGCTAACAGCAGGTGAAGCTCTGCTACAATTGCGGCTCCCGCGAAGCTTCAACTTCCGGCTGATGGATTACCCCCTTGGTAAACAAAGGAGATAGCGGCGAACAATCTGACGTCAAACAAAGGAGACGTCAAACAGCGCGCACTCCGGCATCACAAGATCTCTGGTTTCACCGTCTACACGACAACACTGCAACCGGAGTTTTCAAAAAAGATTGGTTTCAGTGACCGGATACTGCGTTTGTTTGTGGACGAACGGCCAAACCGCACAGAAAAATCTGGGGGGTTTAAAATACCGTGTTCGTGTGGACAGGGCGGTAGACAATTTTGAATTTGGAACCAGATTACAGGGGGGTAAAAATTTATTAGAAAGATGACAGCATCATTATTTTATTTTTACACAGAGATTGGTAGGTCTATTAGTAAAATCTGTTGCCTTTGTTGCATTATATGCCAACGGTGACGGTTCAAAAATGGGAAAAAGCACTTATTTTCCCCAAAGATGACATGCCTGTAACTCAAGTATTAGTATTAATACTTAATAGTATCTTGACAGCAATTTGAAAGCATACGGAGCTGTCTGCTCTCTAATTGCTCCCGCGGTACTTTGTCATTCGCAGATCAGACTGTGCAGCGTCGCTTCAAGTCGAACACACCTTAAGTCTTAAGATTCTTTGGATCATTCAACCGATTTGTTAAAAAAACACAATGATTCATTCATAAAAAAAAAATAAGTGTCTTGATGAGTGAGTCACTAACTCATTTACTATGAACAGGGAATGCTACCTCAGAAAAGAAAATGTGCATATACTGCAGTTTAGGTAACATTCAAAATCCATTTTGCTCCAAAAAAATCTAGAGACAATGGCTATTAATGCTTGTGGTGTGCTGAGTGTGTGTCTGTCTGCATGTCTTTAAGACCTTAGAGGTATAAGTAAAAGTAACAATAAATTGAAGGTCAAACACAATGTCTAAGACAGGTGTGTCGGGTTTTCTAGAAGAGAAATTCAGAGCAAAAAACAAGACTGTGAGAAAACAAGAATATAGAACCAGTATTTAAGCTGTTTAGCCATTGCTCCTGATCAAAACCAGATGGTCAGAGTCTAGGTTCTGAGTATGCACTGCTAACAAATACATAGAGACTAAACCTTCACAGCCTCTCTGCTTTTGAAAACTCGACCGAGAATTTAAAGGTGAAAGGTCAGAAAAGGGTGTCTGTGTATGTTTGAAATACTAACATTTCACACGGATGGACAGACAGAAATAGATTTCAGAGGGATAAGTTGATGGGATCACAGCTTGACTTAAGAGACCACACAGTCTTAAGCTACTAAAAGCTGACTTTAAAAGGTTAGATCGCCTGACCTTTTCCTTCCTAAAGTCAAACGCTGTTCGGATAAGTGCCATCCAAGGGTTTTAAAATCAATAAGCTTCACAAAAGCATTCACACCACATTGCTGTTGATATTCAAACAGTCACGGCTGACATAAGCAATAACCAGGCCCAACGGGAAACTGCAGACTGTTTCTGCCTTGATTTTGACCAAACGTTTGCAGAATTAAAGACAGAAAAATGTGTCAAACAGAGCCGAGAGCATATACTCTTATTGGTAGCTGAGAGCTAAATTAAATTAGCCACAATATTAATGAGTAAGCACACCAGTGGATATGTAGGATTTATGAATAATGAGAGCTCCATGTCTGTAGAGCTTTCTGTGATTTGTAAAAGATTTCATTTCATTTGCACTTTTTATTTTATTTTTCACTGTTTTTCATTGTCCGTTGCAACTGCTCTGGCAATGTATTTTGCCAAATGTTACTAAAATGAAACCAAATGTTACCCTGCTCCTGTTATAAACCAACTAGCATTAGAGTACAAAAGGATGAATTAATGCGGTCCACAATTATTTGATCCCAAAAATGCTCCCTGTCCAGACCCTCAGTTAGAGAGAAAGAATGAGAGTGATGTAGGTCAGACATGTTATGGTGTGATTAACATCATCATCATCAAAGCATCATCTGATAGTGAACAAAACTGTCACCACCGGAAGTGTGCAGGTGAAAAGGGTCTGTGTTTTTTAGTCCTTCTAAGGAAGGAGAATAATGAGAGAAATGAAATGGAAGGTGGGGAGACACAGTATGTGTCTATTATATAGAGAGTACAGTAGTGACGTGTCGATTAAATAGAATAGGGACCTGATCTGAGCCTCAGGAAGAATTATTACAGTCATTACAGAAAGAAAGAAATGAAGAAAGGAAGAAAGAAAGACAGGTTCTGGTGGGTCCTGAAAAAAGGACATGCCAACCTTTCTCACAAGGAAAAAAAGCAATAAATAGTGTCTTAATAGAAAATATATAAATACACTATGGCTCAAAAGTTTGGGGTCTGTAATGTTTTTGGAAAAAAAAAGAAGCCTCTTATGCTCACCAAGGCAGCATTTTTTTTTTTACTAAATAAAATAATAATACAGTAAAAAGAGTAACATTGTGAAATATTATTACAATTTAAAATAATCTATTTAAAAATGTAATTTATTGCTGTGACGTTTACTCCATTACAAACATTTACTCCAGTCTCCAGTGTCACGTGATCATTCAGAAATCACTGTTGATATGGTGCTCAAGAAACATTTCTTATTATTATCAATATTGAAAACAGTTGTGCTACCTATAATATCTTTTTGGAAGTACAGAAATTTTTTGGAATAGAATTTTTGTAACATTATAAATGTCTTTACTGTCACTTTTGATACATTTTATGCATCCTTGCTGAATAAAAGTATTAATTTAAAAACAATTCAGACTGACCCCAAACTTTTGAACAGTATTACATGCACAGAGGTTTCAATGAGGGTTAGGTTTAAGAGATGAAAAATACCTCAACATAAAACCAATAAAAGGCAATGAATGTGTTTACAAGCATGATCTTAGACCAATTAGGCTTAATAACCCAACCACAAATGGGTTACATTTACTTTTGAAAGCCACGTGTCTAGTATCTGTAAAACTGCATTTTTCCATCTTAAAAATATATCTAAAATATGCCATATGCTCTCATTGGGAAATGCGGAACAATTAGTTCATGCGTTCATGACCTCAAGGCTAGATTATTGTAATGCTCTACTGGGTGGTTGCCCTGCACGCTTAATAAACAAACTACAGCTAGCTCAAAACGCTGCAGCTCGAGTTCTTACCAGAACCAGGAAATATAACCATATTAGCCCGGTTCTGTCAACACTGCATTGGCTCCCTATTAAACATCGTATAAATTTTAAAATATTGTTGATTACTTACAAAGCACTAAATGGTTTAGCTCCGCAGTACTTGAGCGAGCTCTTAACGCATTATAGTCCTTCACGTCTATTGCGATCTTCCGGCCAGTTGATAATACTTAGAATATCAACATTAACTGCTGGCGGTAGACCCTTTTCCTATTTAGCACCAAAACTTTGGAACAGTCTTCCTAGCATTGTCCGGGAAGCAGACACACTCTGTCAGTTCAAAGCTAGATTAAAAACACATCTCTTTGACCTACAGTAGCATACACATAACACATTATAGACTTCTATAATTCAATGTTAGGCTGCATAGATTAGGTCAGCCGGAACTGGGAACACTTCCCTTAAATCTTGATGTACTCGTTACATCATAAGAAGAATGGCATCTACGATAATATTAGTGTCTTTGTTTATCCCAAGGTTTTCCCGCAGCCTGCCTGCCTAGGCCGTATCCAGATCTGACGAAGGAGATCCGCCTGGACCCGATGATGACAATGCAGTGCTGAAGTATCCACTATCCTCTCCCTATGGAGGATCCCTTTCCCACTCTACAGATAAAGTGTTGTGAATTTCGGTTCGCGTACCCCGAAGTGATTAAATAAAACAAAATTCTGTATCAAAATTTATAGGCAAGAAAAGTAGTTTGTTTAGGCTGGGTTGTATGGAATTACAAACCTGCGCACATATTTTAAAAAGCAAATAACTATAGAATCAATTCTGAATGAGCATGTGAACGCCGTCAGCGTTAATCACAGGTTCGCGTTTAAAGTCTGATCATTTCGACGGAGGTGAATCAATCAAAATTAACTTTAGCTGGAAATAACATTATTCAAGAACCGCTATAAAGCCAAAACAATCTCTGTTAGCTTAAATTATATGTTTATCTCTATAAAGCTGCTTTGAAACAATCCATTGTTAAAAGTGCTATATAAATGAAGATGACTTGACTTGACTTGACAAATAGTCCTTTAAATGCGAATTTAAATTTTTTTTCATGTGATTTTATTTTGTCAGCTTATTCATTGTTTTGCAATTTTAAAATCTCATGTAAACACTTTTTTTTCATTGTTTGGTTGTTATAAGACGATTTTTGATAGTAATCAGTATTTTGTTGTACATGTAAACACACTCGATGGAAAGTGCCCACTGAGATAGAAAAACAAACGTGCGTGTGTGTGTGTGTGTGTGTACGTGCGTGTGTGTGTGTGTGTGTGTGAGAGAGAGTGTGAGAGAGAGTGTGAGACAGAGTGTGTGTGTGTGTGTGCGTGCGTGCGTGCGTGTTTGTGTGTGTGTGTGCGTGTGTGTGTGCGCGTGTGTGTGTGTGTGTTTGGTAACTCATGCTCTGTGAAAAGTCTCTTGATTTCAGCTTGGTTGAGCAGGCAAAGGAACAGCTAAATCTAAGGGTTGCTTTGCACAGATGCTGAAGTCACAATGAGACAGTAAAGACAGTTTAGGGTGGTCTTGTAGAAGACATCTGTGTATGCATGTACTATGGTCAGTGTAGCTGTAATCAGTACTAATCGAATTTTACCTAATCTAGAAAACACGCTTGAACATGAACAAAAAAGGCAAAGAGTCACCACATCACAAAAACCGCTGCATATCATGCTACAAAAAAGATATCATCTTACTGTCACACACTAAATGACCAACATATGCTCTAACAAGCTTCACATGCAATATGAAAGAACAGAGGAAATAGGGATGCATGTTGTTTTTCATATCAATGTTTAGGTTTGATATGCTATTCAGTTCTTAACAAAGGATGGTTTTTGAAAGATGATATCTCTGTTCTTAACTTATCCATAGCTGTATCTCATCAAAGCTAGAATCTGACACTCTACCATCTCCTTCACAGTATGCAATTCCATCCTGATCCAGATTCAATAGACACAGCAAACTCAACAGTAATATAATTAAGGTTAAAGCATATTTGTTGTGTATCATAGCCATAAAGCTATTTTCTGTTTATTTTTTACCTTTGACTAAACTGGAGAATAAATCATGTGAAGTGATAAAGGATATGTAAGAAGAATGCAGTGTTTTTTTTTCTATTGTTCAAATATTTTTCTAAAATAATTAGACATTATTTATCTGTCAACAATATTGTAACATTATCTATAAGTTATTAATTAAATAGAATGAACAATCCAATGTAAAGCAGATTTTAAAGGAATAGTTCACCCCAAAATGAATATTCTATGTGTGCAGTCTTTTTCTTTTGCAGAACACAAACAAAATATTTTTTTTAAGAACAATAGGGACCCAACATAGGACCGTATTGGCTTCTATTGCAAGGACAAAGAAAACAAACACTGAGGCATTTAAAAAAGAAACAATAAAAAAAAACTAAAACTGAACAGCATACCCATTTTTTTCCCCAACCTAACACTGGATGCATTTACTGTAAAACTTACACAGACTATGCTTATAATACTAACCCAACATAGTGTAAGGTCATGTACATGTCCTTAAAATATAATCCTTAGATCCATTATTGGGAAAGGTCAATAAGCAGTCTGGGCAAAACCTGATCAAACCCCTACACTTGTGTTGCTTACCTCTCTATTTCAGTTTGAATGTAAATTAAATGTGTATATCTTGTTGTAACGCAGTTTGTTGTTATAGGAAGAAGGAGGCGGGAACTGACGAACATCTAATAACAAAATAAAACAAATACAAAACGATGACTGCTGTCACATAATAAAACACAAAAATAAAATCCAGGCCTGGCCTCTCTCGATCTTCACTGTCGGCCCTTGACCTCGTCCTGCTCGCTACACTTGTGTTCATGTCAGTTTACATTTTGATATCACGAATGGAAAAAACAAAACAAATAATTGTTTAATTACCAGAACATGTAAACATGTTTTTCTTGCATTGCCTGGTTGTTGTAATAAGCAACATTTTTATCACCATATTATTGTGTAGCATTATCATCAGGCTGACGCTATAACCAGGACATAATCAGCACAGCCACAAATCAACACTTCCTTTAACATATTAGCTGTTGAGTCTTGCTTTCACAGAGAGGGTGACTAAGTTCAGAGCTACAGCTTATGTTCTTCATTATCCGGTGTCTGCTCGGACACCATGGGCAGGGTCTGATTGGCTCTGCCTGGTCTTGGAGAGACAACACAGATCTGACTTTAAACTGAAGCAGAGGCTGATAATAAAATTTCCCCCACATGGGGATGAGATTAACTCGTACGAGTCCTCCTGCATGGAGAATGTTCTCTTCTTCTACCTTCTCGCACCTGGTCATTTAAAATGAGCTGCTGACAGGAGGATTTCCACACTTTTTTAACTGTTTGGGTGCTCCACTCGTATTTTCTGTAGTGTGTGAGTGCATGTTTCTCAAGCCAAGTGTAAGTTCTAAGTGCAAATTTATATTGTTTCATGTCAAAATAAAAGTATTGTTAAATTTTGTATCTGAAATATCAAACAGTAAACTATCTGTTTACTAACTTAATACAGTGAATGGCTTAAAGTTCCGCTTTTACACTGGCACTTCAGTCTCACACCATCACAGACTATATCCTCCAAGACAAGTCTCACTGCCCTAAGGCACTTAACTCAGTAGTGAGAGTCCGAAAGTGTCCAGATAATCTGCGTTGTCCAAATTCTGTGTAAAGACACAAGATGCACCCTTAAACTTTAATACACACAAATCACAATCTCAGACAGAAAATGGTATACAGTATATACAGTATATATACAGTATTAAGATATATTATTTTTCTTAAAAGACAGAAGGAATTCTGGATGCTTTATAGTTTGTGTACTTATGTATTGAACTTTACCTGTAATTATTCTACTATAAAACCAGTGTTATGTAGTAGGCAATGACTTTAGGGGACTGGGACTGGTACCTAAGAAAATAACATTTTGTACAGAAAATTTCTAGCATTATTTATTTGCAAATGTCACATGGTTTGATAGTGTGATACCTATGCAATGAAATGCATACATTTTCAAGTAATACTTAATTGTCTCACTGCTTTTTGGGCCATATGCTGCCCTTCTAAACACAAAAGTGAATCTGCCTATGCACTGGGTGTGTGAGTAACCATCAAAATCTATGCTAATGGTTGTCTATTGCTACTGTACATTATACTGTCAGATACTTTCCAACTGAATCCTGTGAGCCTCGATAAACAGGTTACAGCAGATGTGATTTTCCCTGAGAGCTCGTATCTGGAGATCATCAGGGGACAGCACAACACACACACCAACACCAGAAGCAAAGTTAGCAGAGTAACAACACAAAATTAGGTCTTAGCACTTCAACAACGGTAGGAAAATACACCTCCTTACTTTCATCAAACATAACTCACTTGATGTTCTGCTCCTCTGAAGCCTCCCAGGCCACCCAGCTTTAGCAGCACCAAATCAATCTTCACCAGGATGTTTCTCTATTGGTTTTTCTCTTCATTTCTCTTCCGACTGAGCAGGCACCAACTCTGGAGTCAAGGTCTTTTGTTCCCTCCATTTCACGTGCCATAAAAACAAACAGAACTCAAGATGGCTGCCATTGCGATAAAGCAGTAAAATAAACAAATGTATGAGCGTTACCTGCTGGCTCAAGAATCTGTGAGGGGTTTAGATGTTTAATGTTCAGTGCAAGTTGCTTTATTTTACTTTAAAATGACATGACCATGTCTTTGAAGCCAGTGAAGGAAATAATGCAATCAACTGAAGCCAACAGTGTGGCTGAGTGCTTGTGTGTATATCCAATTATGTGATGACTTTACGATGACTCCAATGCAATCAAAAGTCACAGATTTCTTTACATTTAGTCTTAAGGTGTTTGGCAGCAGCTGCTAAAACAGATGTAGAGGGCTTACTGTAAGTGCTTAATATAAAAATCAACAAATTACAGAGAAAAATACTTGACATTTATCAATATTTACACATTTTACAAATATGGACACATTGGGGTCAGATGACATGCTTTTTAAACCTATGATATTTGTAGGCTTCTTCTTGAAGGTAAAAATAATAATCGGATTTGAGTGTGACTGACATTCAACTTAATCGGTTATCATTTATTGACAATATTGATTCTGTCATTTGATGGTCCCATATTATGGATCTTAAAAGAAAAACACCCAGCAATGTTATTCACAGTTAAAGATAAGTTATTGAATTAATTTGTTTGAATAATTTCTCTACTTTTTAAATAAAAACTATCCATTATCAAGTGAGAAAGCCCGAATTAGAACGCCCAAACCAAAAAGGAAAATAAAGTCAGCTAAGTCAAAATCCCAGACGAATCAAGTCAAAGTGGGGTAAGTTGAGGTAAGGACGCCTTCTCAGACCAGTCCATCAGTCTCTCAGATAGACGCCCAGAAGCTCTCAGTGGGTAACACTAGGAGAAGGGTACTGATTGTGTAAATAAAGTTTCTTTATTTGCACATGTATACTGATTGGAGAGTATTGCTGTCATCACTCTCAGACCTCACTCACTTGTTGTCCAGTATGAGGAAAGACTGGAGACATGTTTTTTTAATAACCTTTGGTCACATGAAAATCTTTAGGGAAAATAAAAATGTTCCATCTTATCATACAGTACATCACATTATTTACCACTACCCCACTATGCCAAAGGCTTAAAGAGTCCTCTAATTACAATAAATGCTCCAAAACTGAAAAGATGTCTCCCATTACTAGCCACAGGGAATGCTGGGTTGGCGCGATGCTTTTGTTTATGTGTTCAAGGTGAACTTCAGTTCCCATAATTCAACTAAGTCGGACATACCTCCACTTCCTCACTGTCTGTCACCAATCTGTCACCGCGGTAGTAAGTGGTAATCAGTGTAATTCTGGTCAGCTAAAGCGCGACTGTGAGGGTGGCACAAGCCTGTATTCAATCATGGGAAACAAAACTGCGGCCTGCTTTCTATCAAAAGGATTTTTGCTTTATTCTGTTTTTCTTCTCTTTTTTTCCTACCTCTCTCTATATTGGATATTTGATACAAAGAAAAGGCAGAGAAGGGCAGCTGAGGGAAGAAGGGCTGTATAAATGAAGAAAAATGTCAAGAATTAAAAAGAAAACGTCTGAACTGTCAAGGAATATAATAATGGACCAAGATGACAAAGCTGATCATTTTTCATTATTACATAAATCAAATTACCTCCTCTAATGGTGGAATAAATTAGTGTAATCATGTTCGAACGGATTGTTCATCATCTTCCCCCTGGGGGATTTTCTGATTAATAGAGGACTGGCAGTCATCACTGACATTTTACAGGCACGTCACACCTTTTAAAGCTGATACCTAAAGCCTGATTTACCAAGCCCACAACCATTAGATGAAGACAGAACTGTCTGGACCAGGCCTGGAAGTACAAAAAGTTCTCATCAGTCTTCGTCAGAACTCGATGTGTGGAGATAAGTGGAGAAGCAAAAATGAGGATTGCAATATAATTGGTTAGACAATTTTAGTGAGGGGGTAATTTGTCCCCCCTTTGTCTGGGGGTAATATCCAAATACAGCGGAAAGAAATTATGATGTTGCAAATAAAAATAAATTAATTCATTTAATTTCATTTCAATTCAATTAAAAAAACATTCAATAACAATCCTATCTCCACATACCCTCTAAGAACTTTGTGTTACGGTAAAAATCAGTTTACATCTCAGAAAACTCACATTGTGCATACAAAGAAGGAGCAAATGTTTGCTGCACATGTTAGAATGTGTCAAGTAATCTGACTCTTACTTGATCTGTTATTACTTCTGGAATTTTAGAAACAAAGAAACAAAAAAAAAAAACTAAACAAACATTATTCTAAAGTAAATTCACAAAAAAGAGTGATATGTTGAAAGAGTGAGATATATTCAAAAAGCAACAAGTGTATAGTAAGAAGTACTCATGGCAAGAGATCTAAGAGAAAGTCAAGAACAATTAGTCCGTCTCATATCCTGCAGAGGATCAACTGTATCAAGATCCATCAGTGATTCAGCTGGAAGCAAACTTAGCAAAGTCTTTCTCTCCGAAACTTCTGCTAGTCGACCTCGGTTGCTTAGTCAAGCACACTTCTTTAATACCTTGCACTTCTGCCAACATTAATCATGCACTACCAGAGTGCATGAGAGTTTAGCTCTGAACATGCACAATATTGTAAAAAATTATATCTGAATCCACCCCTCAACTTGAAAAAAATAAGAAAATCTCAATTGCGTTTATGTTGATATAAAATGTAAACAAAAATACACTGTATCTGAGTGTGCAAAGATCTGAACTCAACAAGCGTACTTAAAGGCATCTTAGTGGCTGTGAGATTAAGAAAGGGTCTTGCACATGAACAAAACTCATCGCTTTATTACATTAGAGCTGTTTTTAAGTGCAGCTCAAGGGCATTTAGAGCAAGCATGAGCGAGAACAGAAAAAGCATGAGATGAATGTGTCACATTGTCACAGATCATGTCTGTTCATAAGAGAAAGAGAAAACCAAAGGCAAACTCAATGGCAAAGACGGACACACAGACAGACTTTCAGTACACATTACATGCACTTAAAGAGATCTGAACTGAAACATCCATTCACATGCTCACTTTCTATAGATCAGCAAGTTCAGCACGACCACCCACATGCTTCAATACTAAAATATCGAAACCCTCAGGAGGATTGCAACATTGATAGAAGACTGATCGGTTACATACCATGCAGACATTTCAATACGTCCACTAATCATTTCTCATCTCTTTCTGTCTATTGGTATTTTCCAAAACCTAGATGCCTATCACTCCTAGAACAACAACAATAAACAGTTCAGTGGGGTTCTATATAGAACCCTATGGTTCTTGACACCATAAAAAAAAAAAAAAACTTTTATGGAGGAGAAATGTCTCAAATGATTATGTAATTATTTCATGCTCAAAGGGTCATTTGACATTTTTCTAGTATGTTCACGAGCTGTTTAATTCATCAACTTTAATCATAAATTTTAAAGTTTAAAATAAAACTAAATCCATAAAATTATCCCATGATGGAACCCCTAAAAAGTTCTATGAGGCGCCAAATAGAACCTTTTTTTTTCTAAGAGTGTATGGAAGCAGCATTTTAAAGGTGCTGGTGATTCTCTGCAGAAAATTTTTTTGTTATGCTGGTTGAAAGTCTCCTCATATCCTGATAGCAATCACTTTGTTAAGCGGTCTAAATGTATTTTTATAAATATATGTTGTCTGTGGAAGGCGTAGGACCCATAGAATGTTCGTTCAATCGTTGCGTTCGGTCCGAACGGTCCTATAGCATGTGTTCCGTGTCGGTCAATGTGTGTTTGCATACCACTGCGCAACCTGTTCACTCAGACATAATGAGTCATCAGCGAGTTCACGTACGCTGTGCGGACAGAGCGAGAATGGCAGGCAAGCAGCAACAACAACCAGACTGTTTTGCTAGCTAAACAAACCGAAAACTTGCAGCATCTAATTTCTTTTTTAGATTTTGTTTACGTTTGGTATTGTAGTACTGTTACTAACTGTACCATAAAGTTTTCTCACCGGTGAATGACACATGATGTATTGCAGTAACGTCTCCGGTCTTCTGGGCTGTGTGCATCAATGCTTTCAGGAGGCGTGGCTTTGGACGGCTATTTGCAGGGTGGGACGTACGCTTTTAGTGCTATCAGACTAAAGTTAGCATTTTCCCAGATGTCCTACAGCACCTTTAAGTAAAGATTTTCCAAAAGACACCTGCTAAAATAAATAATTTTAGCCAAATTATAGAAAAGGCAATCACAAAATATTGTATTTTCTGTTGTAGAATATCTTTTATAGTCACGCATTCAGACTCCTTTACTACTTCTCTCCCTCAGTTTCTCTTTAACTACTGTTTTAGTTGTCCTCAGTGTATTTTACATTGAGTTCATACAGTTTGAGCTGTCAAAACTATATCACAACCACATAAATAAATAACTCCACTGGAACCAAAACAAAGTAATTACACAGATCCTAAGAGCCTAACCCCCTCTTCCTGAACATGAGGACCCCCTAAGGACCCCAATGCCATGGGAATTAGGTATTCCACTCAGTGCCTGGAGAAAAAGACCAAAGTGCAAAGCTGGTTTTGTTTTTGGTTTTACATCTTCTCTTTCTCTTCACGTCTGCATGTGGAAGGTTAACCGTTTCGACACAGAGCGCAGCCAGTCATCAGTAAATTCAGTTTTCATAAAAAATTGATTTGGCAGTGGATCACTAGAACCCCAAGTTGTCAGCAGACGGCCCTGAAGGGGTCTTTGTCCATGATTTCAGCCCAAACTGCCCAGGGAAGTCTTACCTTTCCCATGTCCCCCTAAACTCTACATCAACCCTTCTCCCTTACAGCATGTGGTGCTGGAGCATGCTGGGCTCGCTGAGGTGCTCAAGATGTGCTTTACGTGTTATGGAAACGTTGTGTACCCCATGGGAGAACGTTTGGGGTGCTGTAAGTGCTAATAAAATACTGCAAAATATGGCCTGAGATTGCAGTTTGTCCCCAATGTGTGACCTCTGACCTGGGTCACTGAAAAAACCTTTGTTTTCATTTTACAGTAGAATGTGCGCAACTGTGTGTGTTTGTACGTGTATCATGCTCATCTGGAAAAAATGAAAAGTCATTTTGAATGTTTTGACAGCTTGAATGAGTTAGAGTGTCTGTTAATCATAACCACACTTGGCTATAATATTCACTTGATACTTCTTGAATAAACAAGCATTTGCACACATATACACATGTGCACAACAGGCCATGTAAGATCTCGAATTATGCATGGTGGATATATTTAGTCACAGCTATAGCTACATCAAGATAAAATAAAATTATTAGGGTGAACATCTACACAATTTTATTTTATCATTGAAAATTTTGGGGTCCGTAAGATTTTTTTATTATGTTTTTGAAAGTCTCTTACACTCAATGTATCTGATAAAAAATACAGTAAAAACAACAAAATTGTGAAATATTAAATATTAAATAAAATAACTTGTAGTTATTAATAAGTTTCTATTTTAATCTGTAATTTATTCCAGTGATGGTAAAGCTGAATTTTCAGCATCATTAATCCAGTCTTCAGTGTCACATAATCCTTCAGAAATTATAATAATATGCAGATTTGGTGCTCAAAAAACATTTATTATTATTGTTGTTGTTGTTATTATTATTATTATCAGTGTTGTACTGTTTAATGTTTCTTTTGTGGAAACTGTGGTACATTTTTAGGAAGAGCATTTATTTGAATTATAAAAATATTTACTGTCACTTATGATCAACTTAATGCATTCTTGTAATGAAAATGTAATAAGTGAAAGCAAATGTTGGAAGGAAGAAAAAAAAAGATATTCCAGAACGGAATGTAATAAGAAAACATATGAAACTCCAATGACAGTCTGAAAGCAGAAAAAAAGGACAGGTCAAGCAGGTCAAGCAGAGGTGCTCCTGACATTGCTGAGACGAGAAAGCCTACAGATTTCTTTGGATTGACAGAACATTTATTCTATGTGTGTAAAGAACTTAATAGTTGGAGCATGTACAAGGTTAAGGTGCAATGATTTTGAGCCAAAGTCATAATTCTGAAGGACATAAAAACTTTCTTCAGACTGTTTACTTGTAAGCCTATTTCATGAGTTCACACTTACATACAATTAGGGGGCTTTTACACTGGACTCGTTTGCTGCGGTCCGAGCGTGTTTGTTCCCACACTCAACTTGATTCTATCGAACCCTGGTGCGTTTGCGTGCATATTACATCATCGCAAACGTGCACGGCACATGATAAAAAACAGAACGCGGGTCAATATTGTGTTTTTTATTAATTCGCTGGTATTATGCGCAGTTGAGTGAACAATACAGGTTTACTGTGCGTGTGTCACATAAGGTGGCCTTCTGCTGCTTACAAACGGACTCTTTTGAGGAGACAGTGGATTTGCAAATTTGTTGCCCTGATTCCACACGCAATGCACGAATACACTGCAGGCTCACTCTCACTCGTATCCAAGGTAAATCATCAACACTATCATCCCTTACAAGTGTTTTATTTAACTGAATACATCACAATAAGCTAAAACGCATGCGCAGGTCACTTTACTTCCTGAACAAGTGCGCACCCGAGTCCGTGCTGCTTTCACATTCACACGAACCTCGGCACGGTTCGGGAGCGACCGAACTCAGACCACCTCCTCCAGGCAGTCTCGGGTTCGGTACCCCAGTGCGCACCTGGGTCTGCATGACAGTGTTCACATTAGCGATTTTTCATGCGAATCATGCCAAAGTTTAATGCGTATTTGGCGTGCTGTCCGGGGCGAGGGCTCCGAGCTCGACCCGAACCCAGAGTACTCCCCCTATGTAAGTAGTTAGGACTAGAAGTGTGGAGGAGGGGGCGGTGGAGGGGTGCTGCTAAACTGTCAATAGATTGAGGTGAGACTGCTGAGTCTATACACCTCTTATCATTGATTGTTGAGTGCTCTCCACCCGTGTTAATTATCTGAACGTGTTCCTCTCGAACTTTGTTAATAAAACATCATGTGGTGTGGGCACTGAAAATCAGTCACCTTGACTTCATGTAAGGTGCTAGTCACTAGTCTACTCAAAACAACATCTTAATGTTTTTGCTGAAATCTTGCTGTCTTCTGTCAGAGGTCTGTCACACTCACCAATTAAGAATTAAGAATAGAAGAGGGATGACAGATTAAACGACTGCCTCTGACATTTCTCTCCAACATTCATCATGTAGAGCCCCATTTTGGCATGCAAATTCATGGAATAACATTACCCTGTCAATGTGTTTGTCCCTTGAGGGATTGTCATAGAAAGGTGCAGCTTTGGTAGAAAAAGATTTACGTTGACTATACACAGCCTTTACCCTTGCATACAAATTTAATTAATTCAGTTAATTTTATATATTTACTTATTTCATGGGTTCTCAACTCTGGCCCTTGAGGTCCACCTTCCTGCAGAGTTTAGCTCCACTGCCTGTAGATTTCTACATGAAGACATAGGCCCTGTCCCAATATCCGCACTTGCGCCCTTGTGCCCCTCAATGCACGTTCTCGCTAATGGGTGCAAGACCGTAGGGTGTCCCGATCCTCTAATAGTGTTCTCCAGGGGTGATCATAAGGGCACTTAATGCACCCCTTTCGCAAGTGCGCATCAGACCTCACTTTGCTATGGGATATTACCCAGAATCCTTGTAGTGTTGTGACGTTTCGAACAGCTAACCAATGGGGGAGAACGGTTGCTATGGTGCTGTTCGGGAGCGGAAACTCCGAAGATAAAGGAAGCCGGAGGGTGTGTTGAAGTGTTTTTCAAGGCCGCGAAATTTAAAAATATTAGTGTTATTGTGTCACGAAATGTAGTTTTAAGAGTTTTTCAGTCGAGAATATAGTTGTTTAAAGCTCAAATCTGTGGTTTATTTATAAAGATAGCGCCTATTAAAAAATTTGATCTGACGTTTTCGGAGTTCCAGGAGCTCCGGGCGCTCAGCGCTCATGTACCCCGCCTGGAACAGCCTTACCTCGGCTAGTCATTCTGACGTTTCCCGCGGGCTCTGTAACGGGCGATCTTTGGTCTCATTAATCTATGATTTGTTCCCTGGCAAATCGTTTTGGCTGAGGGGAAAGTGAAGTTTCATAACTTTATATATTTAGGCTATTTAACTGTAACGTTAGCCTGTTGACTTATGTTTGACTGAATCTTTTAACTTGCTTTATTTCTTGACTTATATAGCTTCTTATACTTTTTAGGCTACTTATACTTTAATAATGGCTATTATTGATCAATAAAACTGTAAAATTGATCAAGAGACAGGGTTGTGTCATTTTATTTCATATAGCCTATGTTAGACTATTTTAATATATAGCTTGCCTATATATAACATATCACCAACACGTCATGTATTTTTTCATGTATGGGATGGGAAGAATTTCATATATCAATTTCCATAATAACACAATTAAAATTGCATTTCGAATCGCTGTGAATACGGTTGTAACGATCACCAGCTGGAGTGCCCTCGAGAGCCACCAGAGGGCGCTCCACAATAGACTATGATCTCTTCCTCACAAACTACATTTCCCATACTCACTGCCTGGACTCATCACTGATCACATTCACCTGTACCTCATTGTCACTGATTGTATTCACCTGTGTCTTGTCATCCTGCTAGTCTCAGTCTATTTATACCATGTTCATTCATTCACTCACTGCGAAGTCTTGTTGTACTGTGTGTCTGCATTTCTGAGCGTTTTCCCGTGTTTGTTTTTCTGTTTTTGACTTTGGATTGTTCTTGGACTCTGATTATTGCTGCCTGCCCTGACCTCTGCCTGTTTCTTGGATTCTCTCTGTCTTTTCTCCATTGTCCTGTTTGCTGATACTTGACCCTGCCTGTACGACTATTCTATAATAAAGCAATAAAGCTGCATTTGGATCTTCACCTCCAAGTCTCGGAGCAGTTCATGACAACGGTAAGGCAGTATAAGCTCAGGCAAACCTCAATCACAATTTATCTTATCACAGTTTATCTTAGCCAAAAACTGTTTTAATATAAATAACATTAACAGAAAGGTTTCTAGCTAAGAGTAAAAAAAGATATACATTTTTTCATTCAAAGGATTGTGTCATGTTACAGCTATTATAAGCAGCACCCGCATTAGCCAAATGAACGGTGTTTGCTCCCTTGATCACAACAGAAGTGACGTAGATAGTGACGTGTGCAAAACTGTCCCAATTCTGCTCTTCACAGCTTCGGGCCCTTGCACACTTACTCCGCTAAGTGCACTTTCAAAAAGTGTCCACTTCGAGGAAGACCTTAGGGCACAGTGTGGGTATTGGGACAGGGCCATAGTCTCAATCAGCTCCCTATAGCTTCCTAGGTCATGAATCAGTATCATGATGAATTCGGGCACTGGAAAGGACATTAGGGACCCTGTCTCACTACACATTGGGAAACTTGGGCAACATCCTTATTGAACATTGTGTACATTGATTGCGTACTCCACTGGTGTTCATAAACAACAGCAGAACTGATATCTTTCTGACATTATATTTGTGAATGTTATTTAAAGTATTTAAAGTACATATACACTATGTGTACAGTATGTGCAACATTTCAGCCATTAGTTATAAATGTTAGCTTGATTATGTTCATTACCTGTCTAGAGATGTATGTTTATGCTGAAATATAATAAAATGTTTTATTTTTATTTTTAAAAACATCTATCGTTTGTCATTATGTGTAGTGATTTCACTCACATGATTTGTTTCGTGCTTCAGCTCCCTGATTTTCAAGGTGCATTGTGGGACTTTTTAGGGAGCGAACGTTTTAGAGTTTGACTAAACTAACTCAACTAAACTAAACACAGCAGGAAAGTGAGTTGAGAACCCTTGGTTTGTTTGTTTGTTTATTTGTTTGTTTGCATGTTTATTTTTTGTAAACTTTATGATACAAGCCTGGCTTCTTTTTTTTAAATAAAATGTTTTTGTGTATCATATTTCAATATCATCAATGTTGGCAACAATGTTTTCATACCCTTTAACAAATAATCAATAGTTATCCCTTGAGTGCAGCTTCCTCCTGTGAGGAGGGAGCCAAAAGGGCAAAGACCAAAATCTCCAAAACTCTTTGCCAAAATTCTATTTCAAATCAGCACTTAAATATGACAAAAATGGCATCACAAATATTTGGTTTAGCAGAGAATTAAGCTGCTAGGGCTGTTAACGCTCTACCACTGCAACTGTATACTGACTACCTCCTGATTCTCTAATGATTTTGCAAATGAAGCTTATGGATGGAAATTGGATGGAAAATCAGGTAGTGAGACTTAGCCAAGTCACTGAACACATGCTTAAACTATGTATTCATCTTCAAATAAACAGTGCCTCTTCATTAGTAGTCTAATATATTTCTGGTTAATGACATAGGAGTTATAGCAAAATCTAATAGGTAAATTGTAGGTTCATGTAAACGTATAAGGCATGGAAAGCTGCTCCTTGTATGTATACCTTTCACTGGAAAAGGTTAACTTTACTGTTTTACTACAGTTTAGTTCATCTGAAGATGTATTGTTACAAAAAAACAACAACTATTCAGCCACACAACGGCATGCTAAATATTTGTTTTTGCAGTCGTATGTGGCCACAATGAAAAGCTATAAAGAATTACAGTGTGCATATGGTAACACAGTCTCATCCCAAGACGTCATATGACTGACGCTTTTGACCATACGTCAACATCCGACGTTTTAGGGTACCCTTTAACGTCAGTTAGATGACGATCCTAGGGCATCATCTTTAGCGTCAGTTAGATGACACGGGTAGGTTTAGGTCTGGGGTAGGGTTAGGATTAGATAGCGTCATGACGTTAAAGGGTACCGTAAAACGTCGGATGTTGACGTATGGTCAAAAGCGTCAGTCATATGATGTCTTGGGATGAGACTGGGCTGCATATGGAAATAATGTACTTTTAATGTACTATTTCTAAATAATCTATGGCGAACATGATAAATTGACTGTTGAAATTACAGACTATATAGACAAAAGGGTAAATTTAGCTTTTTTTGGTTACAACAACAGACACAACTCCTATGTCGAGGACATACAACGACAAAATCATGGCTACACGCCAAAATGCTTCTGTCCATGACACATCTGCCTATTGCCACCCATCTCATAAAATACGCGATCGTCCCATATTTAAAGGTAAAATGATGCAAATCCAAACGTTTGTCCCGTATTTAAGATACGGGACTAAGATACTTTTGGGCAACGCTTTAGATTACAGCCCAGTAAGGACTGCATAATTAAGACAAATTTATAGCGTAACATTCGGTAATTATAGTGTACCTATAAAGTACTTGCATATAATACGGGAACAATAAGTACATTTTGGGTAATAAAGGGGTAACAACCAGGAGAATTAAAACATTATTTATACCATAAGTTATACCATAAGTATTTTAGAAGGGGTAGGCCTACTTATTCTAGTATTATATTACAACAATCTTATGCAGTGTATGTTCTTGCTAAATTGCTCCCAAATGTAATATTGTTGTATCATAACAGTAGAATACCCTTAGTTCCATAATACTTACAGCACTTACAGTTTTTAATTCTCCTGGTTGTTACCCCTTTATTCCCCAAACTTTACATATTGTTCTACTTACATGTAAGTACTTTATAGGTCCACTATAATTACCGAAAGTTACACTGTAAAATCGCTTTAATTACTTACCGGGCTGTAATCTAAAGCATTACCGGATTTTGCAGTGTGTAGAATACTTATAGCACATATACAGAAATAATTTTTCCCAATAAGTAGTAGAGAAGCTCTTTACATGTGATTGCATTTTAGTGTCTTTGTTTCCCTAATGACGAAGTCTGGAGACCATGCGCCCTATTAATATAATATTATTCCATATATTATCAGAGCTTGGTAGGCAGATCATTATTATAATTTTTAGACATTATTAGATATATATCATATATATTAGATTATATAATTAATATTATAAATAATGTTATTTTGATTTGTATTAAGATTATAAATGTTTTATTGTAGTATATATAACAGTTATCTATTTAAAAAGAGTTTAATAAAGGAGTTTGTTTATTTTGTTAAAAATGGGACACATAATTACATAAAGTAGTCCTAATTGAAGTAAATTAATTAAAAATTAAACATTTATCACATCCAGGTAACAGCTGCAGAATTGTCTAAGAGTGATTACTGGTTTCAGACAGAATGACTGCTTAAGGCACACAGACATATCCTGTAGGAGTTCTTAGAAATAAATAAAATATTGTGTTCTATTGCAAGTTCACATACTTGTTTTCATGTTTTACTGTTGAGCTATCAAGCTTACAAGTTTACATGCTTTATTTGTGTCTTTGAAGTCTGAATGGTGAATGGTTGAAACATACAATATTGATGTATTGACAGCACTAAAACAAATTATTTAGGATTACAAAATGGTAAACAAGACTACACTTTAACATCTTAAAATGAATAACATAATCGTTTAACTATTATTTATCATGTAATATTTATTTCGTTTGCCATGGAACACAAAAGACATTTTCTCAGTATAGTCCTCAGTATAGCTCTATTGTGACAATAGAAACATAAAATACACAAATAACACAATAAATTCACAAAAGTAATCAATTTTATTTGTGCACTGTAATCCAAATCTTTAGTAATTCAAAAGTGGCTAGTAGGACTGCGTAGCACACCACTGCTGAAATCTACCTGCATTTGGCGGGTGTTAATGTCAAGCCCTGCTTATATCCAATGCTTGGATGAGTGAGAGAGCGAGAGAGTGAGCGAGTGAGTGTGCGTGTGAAACAGATTTGCCCTGATCATTCAACCTTAGTGGTCCTTCTTGCACTAAAAGCTTTTTTAATTATGAATTCCATTAGTCTTTCGATCTCTCTCTCTTTACCCACCCTCTACACCCCATCATGAAAGACGCAGAGATGTAAAGCCAACTGTGCATATAGCCAATCTAAAAAAACACACAAGTATACAAATATACAAAAAAAATATATATATTAATTAAATATAACAAACTAACAAACAAAAATGCTTCTTAATAATTGAGCAGCCATATGTCAATGAAGATTCTCCTTTCCAAAGTATTCATCTTTAAATAAATAAACAAACTGCATCATTAGAGATAACGTCAGAACAGGCTCCATAGCCCTTAACGGCATGAGTCACATCAGATGGAGATAAGTAGCCGGGATTATTGATTTTTATATGAAGTGTATTCACTCGCCTTTAACCAAAGTCTCTTAAAGCCATTTATCCTCATCGACAGACATTAAACATGCATCACTGCTGTATTAATGAGGACGACTGTGTCTGGTTCCATATCTTTGACAGTATAACAGAGTCAGAAAACGAAGAACAGACATGACCTTCATGCTTAAATGGTCTTGGTAAAATTTCCAGAGAAAATTACTGGGGTCTGGACTTTTTGGATGTATTTGAACATATATATCACCAAACTAGCAAACCAAACCATGGTTTCTGCTTTCTCAGACATATGAAAACCCTAATTCAATTAGCATCAGCATTTTAGGTCGCGTCTAACCCTTTTTAGAAGGTCATGGCTGCTTCCTGTTTTGACCTGATCATGGCAAAAGGGTGATGCGGGAGCAATACACACAAACACACATACAAAGAGATCTCTCAAATTACACTTCCACAGAGGCCCGCAGTACATGTGTGTATGTCTGTGGCAGGGTCAGAGCTATTTCAATAGGCTCCCCATTCACCTTTATCAAAGGATTCTCATCCTCTTTCAACAGAGCAAAGCATATCTAAAGACTACTCTGCATGTGTGCATCTCTGTCAGCAAAAGACCCGTGGTCTGCCTCTCTCTCATGAGATCCTATTACTTTTGTTAAAAAATGCTACCAGGACAAAATGCCAGCAGAATAGTTTTAACTTCAAGGTGTGCACCTAAAACTGAAAATTCTCATAAAAAATAAGTTACTCACCCTCATGTTGTTCCAAACCCATATGACTTATTTTCTTCTGCAAAACACAAAAGGAGAACATTAACATGCAATTACAATGAATGAAGATTGCATCAAACAACACAAAAGGATGGTAAAGGCCATAAAAGTGCTCAATACTATCCATCTTTTTAAGGGATGATAAAATGATATAAAAGGCCCACCAGCCCTCTCCCCTCCAATATCAAGACCAAAGCTCATTTGAGGAAGGAAGACGAGGACACATGACAGGCATCACTGTTAGAGAACTCAAAGGCTTTCAAACAAGCACATAATTAAGCATTTAAAAAAAGAAAAGGCATTTAAACAGACAGGTGAAACTGTCAGGCTTCAAATAAGATGGTATAATCCTTAATTAACCTGCATGTATTATCTTTACTTATGAACTGTATAATAAAAACAGCAAGAGAATGACAGAGACAGGCAGAAGCAGAAAGACAGACAAATGAAATAACTGTGGCGACATTGCAGTTTTATCTCTGTTTTTATGTCTTCTGTGGGCATCTGTGCTTATATTTAGCATGTTGATGCAGCTTAATGAAGTCCATTTGAGGCTCAGATCAATAGAGGCCAGATCTGCCTGCCCCTTTAGCCCCATCCCATCATCTGGATTCAGACTCAACCAACAGAATTCATGCTTGAGGCTAATGGCTCATTGTCATATTGATTAAGTTGTTTGGTGCTCTTTAAATGACAGCCACCGGAGAAGCTAAAGGTTTTGAAGAAGAAACAGCAAGAGAGCGAGAAAGAGAAAAAAATATATGATGCGTTGGAAGTGATGCGCTTGTTAGAATCACAAATGATTTACTTTTAGCTTCGGACCAAGGCTGTATCTCAGTACTAGTTTTACTTGATCTTAGTGCTGCGTTCGACACTATAGATCACACAATACTCTTAGATCGACTACAAAATTACACTGGTGTTCAAGGACAAGCATTAAGCTGGTTCAGGTCATACTTATCTGACCGCTACCATTTCGTCTAAATGGAGAAAAATCGATCATAACTTCGGCAAACTATGGAGTGCCGCAGGGATCTGTGTTAGGCCCTTTATTATTCTCAATATATATGCTGCCACTTGGTAATATTCTAAGGAAACATGGAATTAGTTTCCATTGTTATGCTGATGACACTCAAATATATATTTCATCACAGCCAGATGAATACGCTAAATTATCCAAATTGACAGATTGTGTTAAAGATATAAAAGATTGGATGACGCGTAATTTTCTTTTATTAAATCCAGACAAGACAGAGGTAATACTTATCGGTTGTAAAAACCGTCCACAAATCCTTTCACAGCACGACTTTAACATAGTAGGATGCCCTGTTACTTTATCCGCTACAGTAAAAGACCTGGGTGTTACATTAGGCTGCAACCTGTCTTTTGAAAAGCATATTTCATGTTACAAAAACAGCCTTTTTCCACCTTAGAAACATTGCTAAGCTACGTAATATGCTATCAGTCTCTGATGCAGAAAAGATAGTTCATGCATTCATGACCTCGAGACTAGATTACTGTAATGCTTTATTAGCTGGTTGTCCTGCATCTTCAATAAACAAGCTACAGTTAGTCCAAAATGCAGCCGCTAGAGTTCTTACTAGATCAAGAAAATATGATCATATAACACCGATTTTATCATCACTTCATTGGTTACCTATAAAGTTCCGTATTAATTACAAGGTATTGCTTTTGACTTATAAAGCTCTAGCTCCAGTCTATTTAATGGATCTTCTATCGCCTTACAATCCATCGCGCTCTTTAAGATCACTAAATTCGAGGCTTCTGGGTCATTCCTAGGATATCCAGATCCACCAAAGGAGGCAGAGCCTTTTCACATTTAGCTCCGAAGCTCTGGAATAGCCTTCCTGATATTGTTCGTTGCTCAGACTCGCTCTCCCAGTTTAAAACTAGACTGAAGACGCATCTATTTAGCCAGGCATTCATATAAATTTTTTATCTTACAGTTACTGTAAATTCGGCCTCTAGTTCATAAACGCCAGAGGAGAACTGGCCCCCGACTGAGCCTGGGTTCTCCCAAGGTTTTTTTTTTTTTCCATTGGGTCATCTGATGGTGTGTTAGGACACCTTTAGGTCACTGGATGGAGTTTTTCGGTTCCTTGCCACTGTTGCCTTTGGCTTGCTCAGTTGGGGATATTCAAATTAATTAACCAATCATACCATTGATCAGCTCTACCAAACTTGGATGTCTTTTTTTTCCAGTAATAAACAAACATTGTTAAGTTGTTTTGATTGATACTGTGAAGCAGCTTTGATACAATCTGTATTGTGAAAAGCGCTATATAAATATATTTGACTTGACTTGACTTGAAAGAGTGAGGACGTTGCTAAAGCCGCCGTTGAGTTGTGGGCTTGGCCTTGACAAAGTCTGGAAACAATTTCTTTAAAACGAGAGAAAAGGGCAAGATACACACCCATTTCATGCTGCTCCCTTATAGCCTTCACTGGTTAAACTGGTCAGACTTCAGATATGCTGTATATTAAAAGAAAATAAATTAATTGCATCCAACAAAGGCTACATTGTTCATAGATGTACAAACAAAGTTATTCTGAGATCTAAAAGATTTCAGACAGTTGTGAATTTTCAGATGGAGGGAGTGTTTGGGAAACCTGTTTGGTGACGCTAACAATGTCGAATTCGCACACCTCAGCTTTGTTATATTAAAACAAGGCAATATTCAGTGGTGTTTGTTAACACTAACACATCTGTGGGCCACTACTAAAAAGCTATCTAATGTCAGACAAGATGATTTCCTGCTAAAGAAACATTTTTTTATTATTATCAATGTTGAAGATATCCAACGCATTCTCATCCTTTGGCGTCATATAGGTGACGCCTGACAAAACGTCGAAATACTACGCACATGGCACCCTTTAGCGTGAATATAACACGCGAAGTGATGGGTAGGTTTAGGTGTGGGGTAGGGTCCGCGTCTCATATTCACGGATGCCAGTCAACTTTATGACGCCTTGGGTTCCCGTGTTATATTCACGCTAAAGGGTGCCATGTGCGTAGTATTTCGACGTTTTGTAATATAGCGTCACCTATATGACGCCAAAGGATGAGAACGGGCTCAGATATCTATTTAATGGATCCTTGCTGAATAAAAGTATTATTAGTATTATTTGAAAAAAAAAAAAAATCTTAATGACCTCAAACTTTTGAATGGTAATGTGTGTCAAAAGATCAGAAAGCATTATAGTGTAAAAGGAGCATGATTATTCCTGCAGTTGTTACCGTCTGACAATCATCCCTCTCACACCTACACCTAGACTGTCTATTAAAAGCCGCCAAATAGATCAACTTCAGAAGAACTTTTTGCAAAGATGGGAAAACCTGTAAGCTTGCACTTCTTTTCATTCTGTGCCATCCTTCAGAAAAGGGGCAGCAGATAGAAACAAAAGAAAAAAAAAGGATGAATAAGGTACTGATGACGCCTGATCCTCCAGAACTCAAAGAGAAGTGAACTCGACCTCTGCAGGGCAGCTCTCTAGCACCTTCTTTTACTGAGACTGCAGCTCTTTCATCCTTCATCTGAACATTTCTCACGTCTTTCATGCGGGCTTTTCTTTGCTGAGGGTTTGCTTATGTTTCTTTTTTGTCCCATCTGTCCCCTGCTTGATGTTATCTTCTTCATCCCACATTCCTCTGAAGTCTTAAGTGTAATTTTGTCATTTTACAAAAGCTGAGTAAATGCTGGCCTTATGTAGAGTTGGGGGTTGGGGGATTGTATCGTATGTTTCGGCACAATTTGTCACAGCTCAAAACAAACACCAATCATATGCATTTTTTTTTTCTCACTGATTGTGTTTACATTTGTGATCACCATTTTTTCCTCTCCTCATCTTCCATTGTTTACATTCATAATGAGTGTGTATCACTGTAGATTAAGTGATGTTAAATTGAACTCGCCTAAACATTAAGAGGCAGCTGTGATTATGTTTCTGGCACTGATGAGAATTCGGCCACCCCGATTCTCTCAATCTCATTTATATCCTGTTTCTCTGTGCTTTAGTCCTTCGTTATTTTGCTCTCTCAATCTCTCCCCCTGAAAAAAAAAAACATAGCCATGGGGGACACATCAGTGGGAGTGAAATCATATCATTCATAATTCTCTGGTGAGGATCATTTATGCTGGAATAACTGAGTGAGTGTCACTTACAGTTTGATGTCAAACCACCTTTAAAAAAGCCCATGCTGTGTCAACTGCTGAGAATAGAACTAAAGAAAATTATCAAGTCACTTACACAGCACATACATACTTTGCACATATGGAGAACATGTTGATATTTTCCTTAAAGCAAGGGTGCCCTCTTCAGTTGCTATGGGTAAAAAACACCTTCAGATCCAAAGAGGTGGATTTTTTTTCTCTGCTGAAATAAAACCAGTACAGGATGAATGCATGTTATGTAAAGTAAATAGATAAAAAATAAACCTTATCACTTTACTTAAATTAAAACCTGAGAAAGAAAGACTGAAAAGGGAAGTATATGGATGAATGAAGAAATGATGTTCACATAACATCCTGTCCATTAAGATGCCTTCATCTGGAGGCTGTTTGTAGGCATGCAGCACAGGGGTACGCTGCCTGTTATCCCACAATTCTGAGTACTTTCTTGGTTGAAACAATAGAACTGGCATTTGTTGAAAGTAGTAAATTAATTATGAACATAACTTTTTTGGTCTGGTTCTCAAGGTAGCACCTGGAGATGCTGCTTGGTACTCAGACTTTACTCCTGACTGCTCTCCCCACTATCTTCTTTTCTCAAACATGGTAGATGATGATGATGTTTTTTTTATTTGATTAACATCAATGACATAGACAACAGCATGAATATTAGGCTGCTGTATATTCCCGGCCCGAATATATTACTGACACACATCTGGTTTCATTCTCAACTGTTCACTTATTACATAACCGAGAGAATACTTGCAGAAATGGGTATTTTTACATAATTATGTGTGTATGTGTCCGTTCAAGCGCAAGTAAACGCTAAAGAGGAATCAATTCGGAGTTCGAGCGCTGTGTGAAACGTGCCTCTCTCTTTGCGTGTGCATGCGTTGGTGTGTGAGGCTGTGAGCACTGATTTTCACCTTTTCTTCCACGTTTGAATGTGTAAATTGGCAAGACAAAACACGTCCAAATAATAAACTTTCACTCTATGATGGTTAAACTTAGCAGTTAATCTGCGAATAACGTGTGCCGAACCGTGGGGCCTGGTCTGTAGGGATGAGGATGACGGATCAACTCCGATCCGTTGCACCCCTAATTAATGAACACACTTACAGGGAACTGTTCCCAAAAATGCTGGTGCTCAAAAGCAAGTTTCACAGTCAGTAATTCATACTGTAACATTCGTTTGTTCGTTGTGTCAAGTTGCAGTTTGTTTGAAATAACAAACCTGCTCACCCGAAGGAACACTCGACGAAGTGCTATTAGAAGACATCCTGTCATAGCTTTTTGGCAAATAACGGTTACCGTAGATACAACACGCATTTGAAAAAGCGTGGCGCTGGAGAGCACAATTCGTTTGAATGCAAAATACAACCGCTAGATGGGAGAAGTTCCTACACATTGTCTCTTTAAAGCCACACTATGTAATTTTTCACCACTAGAGGTCAATTATTCAAAACAAAGGCGTAGCTTGATGACCCCTTGATTTCGAGGAATCATGGCAGTTTTTCTCTTCACCTCTATAGCCGGTGGAGAATACGACGGGACTCAGGCAGAAATCATATTCATATGGATGACCGGTAATGTATTAAAGATTTATTAACGTTATGAAAGTCGTTGGAGTGGAATGAGGCCACTGGAGTGATTGCTAATGAGAGGCAAGCACGACACACGGCTCGAGAGCAGTGGAGCTTTTATTATGCCTCAGACCGCTTCCGCTTCTTCAGGTCATACGTATGGGTAACGCAGCGCTGTTTTATCATATTAGATACATTTGAGTGTGTTGAAAGTTGCTATAATGCTATTCTGTGCGTTCGCTCGGCTGCTCCTATATTAGACACTTGTTGCACACTGCAGTGAGCTAGATCCATATTAGACATGGTAAATGGTACTCAGTCACAGTAAATCAAGAAAACGAGATTTAAACAAAAAGACTGTGTTATAACAATGATTCGTTTTCTGAATGTATCCAAACAGTTGCTCACGTGTCTAATAAAACCCATAATATATTAAAGTGTATTTCCATGGTTTCTACAAAATCAAGGGTAACACTTGAGGGGTATGATGTCATTGATAGGCGACGCACGGACACAGTCCGTTACCTGGTTAACATTTCTTATTTCTCTGGATCTAAACATTCTTAGAAACATTTGGGATAATGTAAGTACACAAATCAACAAAATATATGATATTGTTCCAGTGGTTTTTGGATATTTTAATCCAAAAACTTACATAGTGTGCCTTTAATGACAGAAATGCCATTTTTGGGTGAACTAACCCTTTAACAGTGCTGAGCACAGAGACAGCAAGACAGTTAATTGTTAGTCATTTCAAACAGCAATTGACAACCAATTGGACAATTTTCTTCAGAATGGCTGTAGTAACAAAAATCAACACAAGATGGAGCTAAAGACCTTTTTATTGTATTTTTTAAAGACCTTTTTATCTAGCAGGCAGTCTCTCCTCATTGGATTACCCACTGTCTCCAACACAGCACACTCAAATGACATTAGTGCTGTGAAACAAGATAAAGCCACTAACGCCCCCAGCCCTGATCCCTACACTAATGCAGGCTCACAGACACACACAAACAGAGACACTATCGCTTTCAATCACAGATACACGCTTGTAACATCATCCTTATGGATAATTTCTTCTGAATACTGCAGAAGAAATTTAATTGGATGAATTTTATAAAAACATGTCTACTTCACATTTCCCCAAAACAATCTATGTATATAGATGTATAATCTACATATATACTGCATAACATAAATTAAGCATGTTTTATGACCAATAAGATTTATTGAAAATTAGGCATTTCATATTGTAATACGATTTTTCTAGTAAAACCGGTCAAAAACTGACGCATAAGTGTGAGACCATTTCACTTATGTAGTTTGTCAAGTTAATTACATTATTTTACATTAAAACTAGAAACTTTAAACTAATGAAGAAAAAAAACCTTTCAGGATGCAGGCATCCTCCTGCAGATTACAGTAATGTAGAATTAGACGTTTGTAATGATGTTTTTTAATTACCATTATTTGCATTAGTCTGAATGTAAAACAGTGTTATTATTTAAATCAACATGAAGGCAATACAATAATGTAAATAATTACACAATTTATTTAGTTTTTATTTTATTTTAGGCTGAAATATAACCTGGACATGTTCTTGACAGCCCAAAGGGATTTTGATCACTCTCTATTAAAAGTTATGTTTGTGGAAACAGTTGATTTAGAGAAGAAATCGCTTAATCAGTCTGTTGCTTTGATCTTCTGTGTTTTTTTTTTCTTCTTCTCTAGTTCATTGCTTTTCGATCTTTACATTTTGTGTCTCAATCTCCAGGGTTTCAATCAGAGAATTTGACCCTTTGCCCTCTCGCTATTCCATTACCAAGCCAACAGACTTGCACTTAATCATACACCCACACCCTGCTTTAATGCCCAATATTAACATTTGACAGGGGATGTAGAGTGACCTTAGAGGGTCAAAGGTCACGTTTCTAAGTGTGTGCACCATGCACAAAGAGGGAGGGGAAAGTAACATTTTAAAACATTTTAACAATAACATTTTAAAAGAGGCAAATTATCACCCCTGAGTACCAAAAAGAAATGGATAAGAAAATAAATTATGGCTCATAACAAAAGTGTGGTAATCAAGCGAGTGCTCTCAGTTGGTTCTACAGTGCAAGCGATCTGATTTCATATTAGGCTCACATAGAAAGGCAGAGGATACCGGGCTGTTTCAAATCAATAAGGCTACACAAATCGCATCCCAATACACACAGTAGGGCTCTCCCTGGGCCAATTACCAGTTAGGTGGAGGGGTGAGTATCTTGGATGACAATAAAGAGCCAAATAACCCAAAACAGATAACAGAGGTACATTGATGCAGACAAACCAATAAGAATAGCCTGTACCTTATGGCAAGGTGCCGCTGGCATCAGGTTTAATAACCTGTGACTGCCGTCAGCACAAAGTGAGAAGGACATGTTCCTAGACAAACGTGCATATTAGTCACTTATCAATAGGTTATCTAAAAACATTAAAAATAACAATTTACTCACCTTAATGTTGTTCCAAAGCCATACCCATTTTCTTTTTCTGAGGAAAACAAAATATATTAGGCAGAATGAAAGCACCAGCCACCATTGAGTTTCATTGCATGAAAAAAATAATAAAAAAAAATAAAAGAAGAAGAAAAAGATGCAACGACAGCAAATGTGACTGAGTGTGAAATAGTTTGAAATGATGTGAGGCAGAATTTTTTCTAAGTGGCAGAATTTTTTTTTTTGTGAACTATCCTTTTATCCCTAAAGTTAATGGGAAATGATTGGTTAATGGGGATGTTGTTCCAGGAAGAACAAAGAATTCATAGGCTATTGATAAATTTACCAAGCAATCCATCATTGTGCATTTTTTCATATAAACGACTGAAGTTAATTATTATGATTTAGGTTCAGGAAAGAGAAGGTATGAAGGGTTGATAGGATGAAGGAAGGAAGGAAGGAAGGAAGGAAGGAAGGAAGGAAGGAAGGAAGGAAGGAAGGAAGGAAGGAAGGAAGGAAGGAAGGAAAAAGAAAAGTATGCTTGAGAGAGAGACAGAGAGAGAGAGAGAGAGAGAGAGAGAGAGAGAGAGAGAGAGAGAGAGAGAGAGAGAGAGAGAGAGAGAGAGAATAGGGAAAGAAGATGAAGAGAAAGAGTGATTGGGGCTATGACGAGGGAGAGAGAAAGAGCGAGGGGGGTTTAAAACGTCAGCATAGGAGCCCTGCTGTCAGTCTGCATGTACTGATATGCACGACGCTCAATGAGTTTGCACGACGCTCAAGGAGTTTGCGCTCCGGTCAGGCTCGCGCACTGGGATCCTAACCGTCACCAGCACATAAAAGCGCGGATAACGGAGATGATTCTCTTCACACGGCAACACGAAACGGAACAAAGTGTACGCAGATGGAAGCGATGAAGAGTCCTGTCAGTTTCCACACACCTTTGGATGTGACGAGCTCCAAGTAGCGGGAGTTTATCTTCACAGACAGCAGGTGGGATTCCATTCAGTGGAGAGCTCGCGCGTGACTTTTTGTTGGACATGGGACCGGGTCTCGGCTGTTTTGGATACGGTACCGGAGGAACTGCGTCTTCTTGAACGAAGAGCTGTCGACGGACAACGACGAGATGCGCTCCGACCACGGCTTCATCCTGCTGCTCCTCAACGGGACAGCGTGCTTGGTGAGGTTTAAATATTAATGTGATAATAAGTTTGTGTTATATTAAGTTTCAGTCTTGTTTATCGAAACGAACTGGGTCTCTGTCAACGGTTGAGAGGTGCGTTTCACGTGGCCTTCACCTGTGCTTCAAGGGGTGACCGTTATCGTATTCCCGCCGAGCGCTCGCGCTTCACACTTAAGGGCCACCTCTGGATGGACCTGCTCGAGCGCGTATCGACTCTTTCTTGGAAGTCATGCTTCGCTTCGCGCGCAAGGGGTCCCAAGCCTATTTTGTGTTAGTGTGTGTGAAGGAATAAGAGGTTGGAAGTAAATTTCAGGGAAGTCCTGATCCTAAATTTTCGAGGGGGCACCAGTGACACTTACAGTGACAGTATATAGGCTATATATATATAACAAAAGAAAAAATAGAGAGAGAGAGAGAGAGAGGGGGGGGGAGGAAAATAAAAACAATGTAACAATGCTACAAACTTTTTGTAGGACATATTTAAGCATCACATGATCAAATGTGCTGAATAATTTTATAGCACAATTGTAAGTGTGATAGTGCAGTTTTATAAGTAGGCTAATTCATTTTAAGTTAAGTCTAGTGAGTTTCAGACAATGGCCAGTTCTCTGCAGCGAAAATATTTCCAGAAGAAGTTACTCACCATCAAATCACAATTGACACAGTTCTTGTTTTTTTTTATGGACTATTGCAGTGTTTATTATAAATTATTTAGCAGTCCGCATCATTTTTATTATTTTTTCTAAATGCACGTGTTCTGTAATCCTTAATCGAAATAACGTCCCCTCCCACTTGCAGACATCTCTTCACTACTCTGATTACGTGTTTGCTGGCGCAAGGGCGGGACAACCTGTCACCCTCACATGAGATCACATCACATCAATAGCAAACGACAACCAGAGTTGGCAAGTCCGCTTATAATACGCGAATTTGGGCTTCTTCTTTTATTTTTTTGTAAATCGCGTTCACGGGTCACGGGTCACGGGTCGAGGGTTTAGTTTTTTTGGGATTATTTAAAAAAAATATGGTTGCTCGTTAGTAAAATATGACAAGCAACTTTGTTTCTTTATATTTATGGTCACTGAGTTTTCCCCAATACATTGTTTGACACTGTCTGCTCACAGTTAAAACCCAACCAGTGCAATAGTAAAAGTGCTGTAGCATAATTCGTCATTTCACATCCCACCCCCTTCTCCCCTTCATTGGAGAAAAATCACATTCAACGAGCTGGCATGTGACGCTGTGATCCAAGCGATGATAGGAGACGCAAATAGAGATTTATGTAAATTTTCAAAAACAATGCTGCACCAACAGAGATGTGCATGATGGAGAGGAAACATGGGAGATGATGGACGGTGGAGGGGAGGAAAGGGACATAATTTAATTTAAAAAATGTTTTTACATATATATATATATATATATATATATATATATATATATGTGTATGTGTATGTGTATGTGTATATATATATTAATGTATTAAGCATTACAGGCTATAACAAAAAACAAAACAAGTATACTAATACTAACAGTAGATATGGTTCGAATTTATTTTATTACAAATATGGCTATATTACAAAAAGTACAAGGACCCTCCCCCTCAGTGCTCTTGTCTTTTTCTCCTTTTCCATCTCCAAACCTATTCTGCTCACAGGTTATCGGACGATAGCCTAGTGCTTGCTCCTCTCGCTCTGTTGCAATTTGATGTTTTTTGTAAAATAACTTATGTTTCTGCTTTTCAAATTCTTAATATGCTGCAGGCTCATTTATTGATAATAAATAATATTGATGATAATAAATAATATAATAATATTGGGCTTGCTTTGGGCTTGTTTTGAAGCTGCAGGTGCTTATTTGCGGTTGACGACAACGATCTAACAATACAATCAATAACTGATGTCCGTACATTATTTTTTTTCTTGTCCAGAAGGTGTATTACTCGGATAAACATCACAATAGGGAAGCTTTTATCACTAAGCAAAGCGCAACACGAAAGCCGGTCTGGAACACTCCTGTCCGGGTTTTCCATTTTGCCGTTTCATGGAGCAAGAGAAAACGACAACTTTCTAACATACATAAACTTCACTTTGTACCACTCACATACTCTAGTCTGCAACGCATGAACACAGACAAGTAACTGATACACACTGAAAGTTCAAGAAGAGGAAAAACATCTATATAGTGCGTAGAGGCCAAGGCTCAAATTCCAGAACTATGTATTTTATATATTTTAAATACATTTTAAACATTTGCTCAAATTTAGTTTCCATTACAAAAAAAAAGTTTTGCGTTACATGAGGGTTAATAATGATTAAATTATTTGTGAAAGGTGTGACTCGATTTAACTAAAATTGATATTTGTGACAGGATATTTAGAATTTTTTTCCGCCATGATTTGTGAAACTACTACTACTAATAGTAATAATAATAATTATTACTATTATTATTTTGCAGCTCTCAAAATCCACTTTGCTCAGTCTGAGGGGGCACATGCTTCCTTTGAATATAGGCATGACACTTCTGAGAATAAGACAGATGATACTTTACCAATCCTACAGACCAAGTTTCAATAATTTCACAATAACTCCACAGCTAACATTTTAATGAAAAATTCCTGTAGGGGTTGGGACTTTTTTCTCAGTGGTCAGAGTCAAATGTCGTCTTGGCACACTCCACAGAGTCTTACACTGCTCTTTGCGTACCCATGACTGGTATCAATGAGTAAAATATCCATAGTTTATCTTTAGAGCAAAGGTTGTGTACGGATGCCTGTTTTTTATGCACCTGCTGCAAAGGGTGTTATAGCTTAACACCCGCAGTCTAAATTTAATCCCCCCCTAGCAGTCTCTGTGTTACAATTATCTGCTGTGTAGCAGGAATAATTCATGACTTCTTTGACACGTTTTAATCCTCTTATACTCTGCAGGGATACAGAATGATATAATTAAAGTGAAAAAAAGAAGCATATCAGAATTAGGAATCTAAACAACAAACAAGCATTGCTTTATTTGTAGAGTTTAATTATGCCACATGCAGGGTCTTTTAGGATGTTGCATTAGTACAAATCCAGCTTCCTGCTATAAAGCCTCCCATTTGGCTACTTACATTTGTCTATTCGGAAGGGGGCGGACAACTAATAACCAAGACAAATCTTCCCTAGAATAATTACAAAACACCTACATGTAATTAACTGAGAGGGGCTGCCAGTGAGAGGAAATTTAATAAGGTCACATCCCCTTAAATCTGTAACCCAAGTTTGGATTTGATAAGGGTCAGTCCTGAGAGAAATATACAGCATACATACGAGGGGCGAGGGCATCACAGTCTTATAGTCTTACTTTGTGATATGAAATATATATATATATAAATATAAATATATATATATATATATATATATATATATATATATATATATATATATATATATATTTATATTTATATATATATATTGCCAAGAAAAGAAATGCTGAAAATAGCAGACTCATAAAATTACAGGTGAAGGTTATAGGGAATTTAATTAAAATACATGGTTTTCCTTGTGTTGCCTGCAGAATGTTGTCAGTGAATACCTTCAGATATACAGCCATACTTTACGTCAGGAAGACACTAATAATGTAATTATCCAATTTAGCTTACGGCGTTAGGTCATTTATCTGCCACATTACTTAAAACCTGAGGGAGAGTCAGATGCAAGAAAATGGCTTATGTGTTCGCACACCTAAATTGGGCATCATGGATAATTCATTTGCCGTGTGACAGTGATAAATTATAAAGCAATCCGTGAATTATCCCTTATTAAACACTATTATGCCGTTATTATTAATAGACATGTAGAGCACATTAATAATCAACCTTAATTTGCAGAGGCTTTATTGAAACTAAAGGGCCTGCGTTAATAAAGCCTTCAAGCATTTGCCTAGTTAAACTCAGGAGCTTTCATTAAATCTGTGCCCTTTGCCATGAGCTGACTGAATTTAGCAACTAAGAAAATCAACTGATCACCTGATGCTTATGAGGTTAGAAACATCTAAAACCTGGGGATGGGAGGGGAAAAAAACTGAAAAAAAAAATCACATTTTTTTATCACTAAACTACGGAGACCCCCTAGTCCCACTTTGTCAAAAAAAATTATTATAACTATCTCGTGGCCTCAAGATAGTATCTCGTGGCCTCAAGATAGTATCTCTATCTCGTGGCCTCAAGATATTATCTCTATCTCGTGGCCTCAAGATACTATCTCTATCTCGTGGCCTCAAGATACTATCTCTATCTCGTGGCCTCAAGATACTATCTCTATCTTGAGGCCACGAGTTACTATCTTGAGGCCACGAGTTAATATCTTGAGGCCACGAGATACTATCTTGAGGCCACGAGTTACTATCTTGAGGCCACGAGTTAATATCTTGAGGCCATGAGATAGTCTCTTGAGGCCATGAGTTACTATCTTGAGGCCACGAAATAGTTATAATACATTTTTTTGACAAAGTGGGACTAGGGGGGCTCCGTACTAAACTACTGTCATAAAAAGTTGTAGTTTTGTATATACATAACTCCTGAATAAAAATTTAAATGTATTTTTGGACTGATTTAAAAAAAAGTTTTGAACAAATTTGATTGGTTTGTCGATAGTGAGCGCAAATACAGGTGATGAGCGGTTTTATTAAGCCAGTCATTGAGTCGTTCATTCAAACGATTCGTTCAAACGGCCGATTCATCAAGATTGAGACAGGCCCTGTCCCAAATGGCACACTCCGGACTTGTGGACTTCCTCAGAGTCCACACTTCGGTGACGTCATGTAGTGCAGACCTATAGGGCCCTTAGCGCGAGTCCGCGAGGGCGCATTGAGAGGTATTTTTGGGACAGACTCGATCGTCACGCCGGAAACAGGAAGACGGTCTGATTGTTGTTATGGACAGGAGCTACAGGTTCGGGGAAATATGCTGCCTATTGTTGTTGTGTTTATATGACTCAGTAAAGCCCTGACATTCTGTTCTATTTATTTAAATAATCATAATGCGATCGTATTATTCAGCTTGCTATTATTAGCCTATGTTTGAGACATCAACCACTGGTCGATGATCATAATGTTTGTATAAACTTGTCATAAAAACTGTAATGATATAATTACACTTAAATATTTTTTTCTCAGCCATGTTACCAATTGTCCGTGAGCGAAATCTCCTCCCATCCGTTGTCTGATTGGCCTTTCGCAAGGATTCCTGGGTCGTTAAAGTGCGTGGAGCCTGCATCTATGCGGGCTTCGCGGAAGGCCGCTTCAAGGGTACAAAGGGGGCGCTGCTGAGCACACTTCAGAGCGTTAAAATGCTAAATGGGACGGCCTACGGACTCGTAGACTCGGCGAGCACACGCAATTTAAGTCCACGAGACCGAAAGTCCGCATGAAGTGCGCCATTTGGGACAGGGCCACAGATGTTTGTGAATGGGTCATTGAATCTTTGACTCAACCGATTAGTTCAAAACACTGAATCATTCAAAACACGATAGAGTGTTGCTGTGAGAATCGCGCTATGCTGTGATCTTTGTTTGGATTCATCGGATCTATTTTCGCTGCTAAAATAGACCAAAAGAGTCATTATTTCATCTAAAAAGTGACTTAATATTATTAACTTGTTTGTTGAACTGTCATATAAAATCAGTGTCACATTTTCAATCGTGAGGTGATGGTAAATTAAGTGATGGTTGTCAGCTCTCTTGGTCGTCAGGTCGTGTGATGTATGTTGCTTAACTGTATTTAAATGTTATAAATATAAAAACACCACATTTTGAAATTTAACTGCAGTATGTCAATTTAGTTTATTTGTGTGTGCTGCGGGCTCACAGACTTCAGAAAACGGCGCTCATTTTTTGTTTGATTTCTCCTCAAGAAGCTGCGCAAGCCTCAAAAGTTTAAGTCCGAACTCCGAAACTGTCGTATTCGTTTTTTTTCATATTCCTCATTTGGTGGCTCTCAATTGTCAAAACCCCTCAAAATATTTGCTATGGATGCGAAAAATTGAGAAAATCGAACCATCCGAATTAATCTTTATGATGGACGGAAGTTTCAGAGGCTGCAAACGTATAAAACGTGAGGTCGTATTTAGTTTATATATACATATATATTTAACGAATAAACTAGTCAGAATATAGGCTACAGTTCAAGCTTTCCTTTAGTTTTTGTGAAATGCTCACACGCACGCACCCGGCCACGCACAGACAAACATGTTTTTAAATACATTTATGTTGTTAATAAATAAATAAATAAATAACAATAAATTGTTGTAGCCGCAATCTCCAAGTTTTGTTTTTCACTATAAAAATGTCATGATTTGCCAATGCAAAGAGAGTACCGCCACCTTTTTCCCCCACTTCAAGCACTGATTATAACACAAACAAATTATCCTCCTGGCGACTTTTTTTTTTGTCAAAAGCGACAAATCCAGCGACTTTTACTGGTGTTTTTGGAGACTTGTGTGGTGTTTGGAGACTCGAAAGCACGAATCACTCTGCAGTTAGGCCTACTGTGCTCAACCACGGGAGCTGCCGTGAGCCCCTCTCCCGTCCAAAAGCACTCACAGTCAGCAGTAGCCTCGCGCAGCAGGCCCAGCCTGCAGTCAGAGCAGAGAGAAGACACACACCCCTCCGCGTCCAGGCTGCAAATGAATCACGCATGGGCATGGCCGTCGCCGTTCCCGCCCTGACTTTCAGAGCGGGCTGTAAATGTTCACTCACTATCACACAAAAATAAATCACTGCATTTAAATTGACTCACGACATAGCTCTCCATTCACTCTAGTCTAGTCTCTGGCCAAGTTTGCTTGTGCCAGCTCTCGCTAGTCTGTTATCAATCTCGATAGGCCTTTACTACAAAACCCCAACAGTCTTTTTAAAGACTAATCCCACAAACATTATTTTTTAAGATTAGATCAAATCTCAGCCCTAGCCAGTATTTTTTTTTAACTGCTAGGCAGTAGCTTCACTTAGCTAAAACTACCCACACGACTAACACACACACACACACACACACTGACGAGGACTACAAGCGTTAAGTATTAAAATAAAATTAATAAAATAAAATTAAAATTAAGTCCCGACTGATTAGCCCCTGATACGTCTCTCAACATATACCACACACACAGTTACATAGTGCCAAAACTTTATTGAAAACACTTAACAAAAATGGAGAAATTTCTTGTGAGGACCAACAAGCTAACCGACGCACTACCAGCTGCAAAAAAGCTTTGCAGGTACGATGAAGCATACCTGCAGTTTGGGTTTACAGTCACGGCTGATCTGAGACCTCAGTGTGTCGTGTGTGCCGAGGTGCTTGCAAACGACAGTATGAAGCCCTGCAAATTAAAAAGGCACCTCAAAACAAAGCATGCTGGCATTAAAAATAAACCGGCTGAATATTTTAAAAGAAAGCTTGATGGCCTCCATCAGCAACAGGCAACCATTTCAGTGCACAGCACTGTGTCTAAACAGTGTTTGGAGGCATCGTATGTAGTGGCCAAAAGGATCGGTAAACTGGGTAGACCGCATACAATCAGCGAGACTCTCATTTTGCCGGCAGCGCAAGACATGTGCAGAATAATGATAGGCGATAGTGCAGCAGCCAAACTCGGTGCAGTACCACTGTCCAATGACACAGTCGCTAGGAGAATTGTAGACATGTCCAACGATATCAGAGAGCAACTGATAGAGTTCGTAAAAAAGAGTCCTTACTACGCGCTGCAGCTGGACGAATCCACTGATATTGCTGGGCAGGCACAGCTCCTCACCTATGTCAGGTATCTGCGGGACAAGGTGATTGAGGAGGATGTCCTGTTTTGCCGGCCTCTTCAGTCGCACACAGGATAAGCCATTTTCAATGTCCTTGATATTTTTATCCGTGAAAATGGTTTGGCTTGGGACCGATGCGTTGGCCTATGCACGGATGGTGCGCAGGCAATGACGGGGCGTGAGCGTGGCCTAGCTGCTCGCGTTCAGCAAGTAGCTCCACTTGTGAAATGGACACATTGCATGGTCCATCGCGAAGCACTAGCTGCTAAAAAAATGCCGGTTCTCTTAGACTCCTTGCTGAACCAATCCGTGAAAATAATAAATCTAATTAAATCACGGCCACTAAACTCTCACTTGTTTGGGGTCCTCTGCCAGGAGATGGGGTCAGGGTACGAACAGCTGCTTCTGCACACTGAAGTTCGCTGGCTCTCCAGGGGGGCGGGTGTTACAGCGGTTGTATGAGCTGCGAGAGGAGGTGAAGTGGTTTTTGACAGAAATCAAATCAGATCTGGCGAAGCATCTGGATGACACTATGTGGCTTGCGTCTCTGTCCTATTTGGTCGATACATTTGACCGCTTGAATGGCCTCAACCTGTCTTTGCAAGGCCGCGAAACTTACATTTTGCTCCTTGCAGACAAAGTGCAAGCCTTCACACAAAAACTATACCTCTGGCATGGCCGCATCAGTCGAGGGAACTGCGACATATTCCCCAGCCTTGCAGACTTTATCACCGATGCAGGCACGTCACATGATTTCTCCTCCCTATTTCAATCAGCGTCTGAGCACCTGTCAGCAATGAGAAAACAATTTGCGACGTACTTTAAAGAAGATTATCACTCTTTTGCGTGGGTTTGAGATCCGTTTGTGTGCACAACAAACGAGCTATCAATTGATATGCAGGAACAGCTTATTGAGCTGAAGAGTGACAGTAGACTGAAGGAACTCTTTAGCTCCTGTCCTCTTTCGTCATTCTGGGCAGCATTGATGCAGGAATACGCTGAACTCTGTGACGTCGCCTTGAAGATTCTCCTTCCTTTCACGTCGACATATTTGTGTGAGGCAGGATTCTCAAAAATGACTGCACTCAAAACGAAATACCGCAATCGTGCACAAATCGAGGATGATTTGAGGCTGTTTATCAAACATTGAGCCAAGAATTGAGGATCTTTGCAAGGCAAAGCAGGCTCAGGTCTCACATTAATATCACCGACCTGCAAGCTTCTTTAAAAAATGCAGATGATGCCTACTATTAGGCCTAGTAATAATAACAATAAAGCATAAATTAATATCAGAGATCTGGTGCCAATTCCCAATTATAGCAATAGCCTAGTAATGATAATAGGCCTACTGATGATGATGATAATAATAATAATAATAATAATAATAACAACAACAACAACAATAAAGCATGTAACCTCATATAATTATATAGCAATAGCCTAGTAATAATGATAGGCCTACTACTACTCATAATAATAATACCTGCAAGCTCACATTAGAAGTCTGGTGCTACTGCCAATTATAAAAATAGCCTAGTAATGATAATAGGCATACCTACCGCTACTGATGGTGATAATAATAATAATAATAATATTAATAATAATAATAATAATAATAATAATGTGGGCCTAAAAATAATAGCCTATAGGGCTATCTATCTATCTATCTATCTATCTATCTATCTATCTATCTATCTATCTATCTATCTATGCAAGGTGGTGTGTGGTGTGGGGTGTGGGGCGTGGGGCAATGAACCAGCTTTGGGGGGGCCCAGCTTGCAAAAGGTTGAGAACCCCTGCTGTAGAAAATCATAGCAATGTTTTGACATTTTGACCTGTTTGACATTCTCTACTTTTTTATTACAGTAGTTGTTCCGTTTGGATATGTACACACTACATAGACTTAAAGGGTTAGTTCACCCAAAAATGAAAATTAAGTCATTAATTACTCACCCCCATGCTGTACCAACCCCGTAAGGCCTTCGTTCGTCTTCGGAACACAAATGAAGATATTTTTGATTAAATGTGACAGCTGGATCACTCCTCCATAGGCTCCCTAAGGGAATGAAACCTGACGGCCCAGAAAGTCAATGAAGAAAATGTTTAAATATTCCATGTCACAACAGTGGCTCAACTATAAGTTTATCAAGCGACGAGATCAAATCCTACGCCAGCTCAGGAGGTGGTGTACGCACGTTTTGAGTTAGTGCGGAAATGCGCAGAAAAACAATTCCTAACACCACAGAATGCACTGACAAACTAAAAGATATTATATATTATGACCCACTGTAAAACAAAAAAACAACAACATAATAATTATAAACTTCAGTGTTTATTTTCGTGCAACATGGACTTCAATGTTTAATTTGTGTGACTTTACCAAAGCATTTGATTTGTAAGCATATGTATTCCTTCAGTTGCGAGCCTGTGCGCTTTACCCTGACGTTTCAGGGTTTGGCCCGGCAGGTGCGCACGGACTGGGTTCGGTAACGAAAGGCTTTCAATGACCAAAAAATAATTCAGACTGACAAAATTATAAAAAATACATTCTTCTTCTTTTAAATAATAATAATAATAATACAAATAATAATAATGACATTCTTCTTCTAACTAACAATAAGCGTCATTAATAATACAAATCATGATAATAATAAGAAGAATATTACAAATTGTCATGCAATTATTAATGTGAATGAATGGTACTCCACATCACATCATCATCATCACTATTGTACACCCCAATACATGTAACGTGATTCGAAATTGAATGCTAATTCAAAAGACGTGCTGTAAAATATTGCATTGTGATAGGTCATTTCGGCTCCACGTCAGAGAAGTTTCTCTTCTTTGCCGTCTTCCGTGTGTCCATGGCGTAAAATGAGGGCGTTGGGGAATATATAGGGGCGTGTTATTCTAATGACGATCGTTTTCAGCCGCGGGATTTATCAAGGGCAGGTATTGCGTACACCTGGATTTTAAAGGTACGCACAGCTTCATAAATCAGGCGGTGAGAGGAGTGTAAGCATAATCTTACGCCAAAATATACGCCCGTATTTTACGCAAGAATGATAAATGAGGGCCAATGTGTAGAAGATCTGCATCATATACATCACATTGTTACTTTAATTCAAATGTGCTGTCACTTTAAACCTGAATTTTTCAGGAGTGAATTCAGTTGTAGAATGAGGTTGTCATTTAACCTGACTACGTCAGACTTCGTACTTCCGCTCAATTTCAGTTCGCTTCTGTACTCAGTCTGAGATAGCGACAAATCTCTCCGTTTTCCTCTGGCCTGAAAACAGTCGGGCAATCAACGAACAGAGAGCCGTGACGTAGACGCTAAGCGCCGAGTTTAAGATTGTATTTTAGGTAGGGTAAATCGAAAACGACCGTGGATATGGAGACACGGGATGCAATTCGCTCTGTTGTGGAGAATATTCCCGGCATTTGCAAACTGAAGCCGAACAAGAAGAGTGTTTGTTAAACATTTTGAATGTAGGTGATGTTTAAGTTGGAGAGAGAGGTGCTTGCGTTATATGATTGGCTTTCGGGTAACCAATGATTTTATACTTCAGACAATACTACTTTTATACCCCCCCCCCCCCCCCCAACAAAGAAAGAAAACACTTTTCAATTAGTTTTCATTAGTTGTCATTACCATATAAATCACCAAACAGAAATAAGCACTCAGTTCGGAAGTCAAGTAACAACAATATTATGCTGCAGTATGAACGTATACTAAACAGATCAATAATGCAAACATCTCACCCAAAATATATCCAGACAGCAACATAGTGATCCGTGCCACATCTGGTACATGTGGATTCAACGCGTAACAGATGTGGGCCGGATCTGGGCCAACACTATGTTGCTTTCTGGATATAAACAACAAAAACATTATAAAATAAAAAAGATAATACAATAAAAAAATATATATAATAACAATATAAAATAAAAAAGGCCATACTTGCACATAAGCCAGACAACTCCTGTCTGTTCTTTAAATATTCACAGAATTAACAGTCATCCTTTTAACCCTCTTGCACTCCTGATTGTGATGATTTAAGTGATTTCTCCTCAGAACAATGTCATGCAGTCAAGAGCTTATTGCTGGCAATTACCATGTTAAACGTGTTTATGCTGATGATATTGGCCTAGCATCATTCTCATTATGAGCTCATTAAATTAATACAGTTACAAGATGTCATTTTTCAGAGTCGGCAGTCCACTTTCTACAATACATAGTCATTAGGGAAAATAAACTAAACACTGACGTTAAAATCAGACAACTCCAGTCCATCTGTCTGGGTGTGCGCGATACACTTTGTTTTTTGGCATTCAGAGAAAAGATTAAAAAAGACTGTTTGCTAAAGTGTATGCGTGTGTGTTTTAGTGTGTGTGTGTGTGTGTGTGTATGTGTGTCCACAAAACATCAATTCACTCATTGTTTGTCAAATCCATGTGATCAATATGAGTGAAAGTTATTTGTGTTTTCAGACCCGTTCTGTTTAGAGGGACATTTCTTATTGGACCGACATTCTTCTAAAACTAAATCGAGGATACAATAGACCCAAAGCCATTCAGGAGAGAGTGTTTCTGACTGTCTCCAAAGCTGGTGTTGCTTAAACAGTGTCGCTTGATTTTAAGCTCTAAAAATCTGTTTGCATGCCATAAACTGTCAGATATTCTGTGACTAACCTGTTCAACAAGGCCTTTCTTGTCCCTCACGGTCTGCTGCCTTGTCTGGCCAGATTTACTGTACAAGAATATTCAGAGACTGTCCCCTAGATCGACCCACAGTTCATCTTGAGACAGTAAGAGGGCAAGTTAGTCACTCAAGACCGACAAATCACAGTACCAAAGGTACTGTAAGATACACACTGTTTCATTAAACACTGCTGTCTACCTGTGTGATGTGTGTTAAACACTGTTGATGATTTTTATGCATTACCACAGACTGACTAACCCCCCATGGCATGGCTCTCCCTTTTGAAGATAAGAGAGATGCAGTACAGCTAAAATGGCACACATTTTATGTATAGATTATTTACCACTGTCAACATCCAAATATATCTCAGTTAAATGCCACTGTATAAATATTGAGGCACTGCTTAATTAAAACTAACTCTGCTGTGGTACTCACCATGCTTTCATTACACTAAGCATGTGGACTTTGTAGTGGTGTCATGTCATTGTGATTAGGGCCATTTTCTTAAGACCAAAAACACGAAACATGCAAAGACAGACAACGCATTGCAAGGGCATGTGCTTTAGGGTTACTGTGGTGGTAAAAAAAAACAAAAACAAAAAAAAACTCAGTACTCAAGGGGGCGACAGAGTTACCTTTGTCATGTCATGCCTGTGACATTAAACTGATGTGTTGTTCAGGCAAACAGTTATATCATGACAGTAGCTTACATGACATACCAAACTGACTGTAGATTCAGACCATACGGTCAAATGTATGTCAGGGCAGAAGGCAAAGTAAAAGGTCGGTCAAACTAGCAAGTGAAATTTCTTTGGACACTGCAACGGTCGTGATGTGACATCACACGTCTTAAAAAAACATACATTCAACATAAACAAATCAAAATAAATCCAAAATGTACAAATATACAATCTACTCCACTTTCCTGCACTGCTGCTAACCTGCATCTTTAAAGTTTGTGTTCTTTTAATTCAGTGAAGAGGTAGCGCCTTAATGATTTGTCTTGTATTTGTCACACATCTTTACATTATACAATTTCACAGGCCAGGGTTCACCAAGATTGAGCTTTGGAATGAAACAAAATGTGAAACTTCTTCACATAAGCTTGAGTTTCCGGTCCCCTGTTTAAACTACAATGAACAACTTTTATAGCATTTATTAATTTGGTTTAATGTAAAATTATATATGAAATACATTTATACAAAATATCAATTTATTCCCTTTTGTTCAAAGTTAATGTTAGTTCAAAATGTGTAAATTTTAATGTTAATGTATACAACTTTTAATTTTAAAAATGCATTTGTAGATGTACATACATTAACCAAGAATAATAAATACTGTAAAAGTATTGTTCATTTACATGAACTGTTTTTGCATTTACATACATTAAGGAAGTACTTTTGTGACATTTAACGTTATTGCTATTCAAAAACACGTTCAAGTTATGCTTTAAGGTTTACCTCCAGTGTGGATTTTAATCAATACATAGAATAATCCATTTTTACAAAAAGCAAATGAACTGATGGATTAATTATGACTTGGAAAGCAGTACATATTTGTTTATTTCTGAGGAGGTTTTGGACTTCAAATAGACTTGTAGAGAGGGGCAAAGATGTGTTTCTTCATGGACGCAGTGTTACATCCAGTTTATTTGAAGCATGGACATCTGTCACCATCTGTGAAAGTAGACAGATGGTTATTGTACTACCAGAGCATTGCAGTGACCTCATCAGGGTGTGACAAAGGCATCTGCTGACATCATTAGTGTGTGACATAGGCATATGTTGGCGAAACCTTCAAGGCTGGATGAAAACAGAGTTATATTGCTTTTCTTACTCCTCCCCCATGGTGTCCCCTTCATTTTTAATTCTTGAAATTTCAAAATCCTTAGTTACTCAGCGAGTTGTCAGTTTAAGGATTACCTCTGAGTCTGGTAACAAATACTGTTTGAAAACATTAAGATTAGTATGTGTTTTTTAACAGCTGATGTCTAAAGTGCGCACCATCTGCGTTTTCGCGGGTTTGCACAGAGATAACGGATAATCGTTTGCACCTTCGAACATATTTCAGGGAGTGCGTTCTCGAGACACCAGGCACTGTTTTGTGCGGATGGGCGGCCGGAGCGCGTTAAGAGTTTTTCTGTTAGAATGGTGTCGTGTTAGCAGCCCCTAAGTTAATAACTAATGATCTTCGCAATGGAAGTGAATCAATCAAAACTAACTTTAGCTGGACAAAAACTTTATCCTAATGCTGTTGTAAAGCCTAAACAATCTGTTACGGTAATTTCTATTATAACTGTAAAGCTGCTTTGAAACAGTCCATACTGTTAAAAGGGCTTTATAAATGAAGGTGACTTGACTTGACTTGACTAAAGAACAATGTATACTGATGGCTGAAATAACGAATCTTCAGGCTTTCCTGAACAATGGAAAACATTGGAGTAACAGCACTAAAATAATCATGTTCATGATACTTTTCCTTTGAAATGTTATCACATCAAGAGTCATCCCTTAATACCAGACATGACTTTTCTTACTAGAGAATTTATGAAAGGACTGAATCCACAATTTCATTCCCCACCCTTATTTTTCTCGTGCTCTCTGCATCCCTCTCTCCCTCTCTGATTCTCAGTGCGTTCCATGAATGATCCTAACAAGTGCAAATGGGGTCAAATAGATGAGATCTAAACTGCCTGTTAGAGCCTGTCCTATAGTGCTGTGGAGAATCCCATTACCCTGCGCATCAGCTGTGCTCTCGGCCGTGGAGGAAGGGAGAGAGAACAGATGTAGTTTAGGATGGTGTTTGTGTCGATGACATAGAATCAAACCTCTTCCATTAGACTGTCTTGCACCGCTGCCACACATAGCCTTGTCGGATCTTACTGTGTCATCCTTTATCACCGAGCCTCACCCTACATGACTCACAGATCCATCACTAAAATTCACAGGGCCCAGAACAACATGTTTATGGGTACAATGAACAGTAGTTCTCAACTGGCTTTGTTTCGGGAATCAGATGGAATTCATACTTTGCAGTCACGTGACTACCATGGATGCCAGGAAGGGCAACAAACGCTGACAAAATCGCGACAAACAGTGGCCAGCCAGGAGAATTGCAGCCTTGCAAATTTCCAATACTACAATCAATTAACTATTTAGACCATATGTCACCGAATGTTAAAATTAGATATCAAGAAAAGATTAACATACTCGGAACGTGTGATCCATACACAGCACCCGCTGATGTTTTCATTGCTTTGAAGCTGGCAAAGTCTCTACCAGACTTGGAGTTTGGAGATATTTACATATATCTTATAGAGAATCCGTCACCTTACACCGCACAAAAAATGAAAGCCTACAAAAGTACAGATAGCTATCTTTTTTTCAAGAGTGGATGGGTTAACAACGCTGTCGTATGGGAGGTGAAAAACAGGAATATCTTCATAACCAAAGGTCCGTTTGCTAATGTTTGCAGCTATACACAAAGTGACATCTGTTCCATCGTGTGATGAAGTCTTCATCTGAATATATGTACACCCTGCCTGCCGGCGAATGACAGTCAAGTCAAGTCAAGTCATCTTCATTTATATAGCGCTTTTAACAATGGATTGTTTCAAAGCAGCTTTACAGAGATAAACATATAATTTAAGGTAACAGATTGTTTTGGCTTTATAGCGGTTCTTGAATAATGTTATTTCCAGCTAAAGTTAACTTTGATTGATTCACCTCCGTCGAAATGATCAGACTTTTAAACGCGAACCTGTGATTAACGCTGACGGCGTTCACATGCTCATTCAGAATTGATTCTATAGTTATGTGCTTTTTAAAATATGTGCGCAGGTTTATAATTCATACAACCCAGCCTAAACAAACTACTTTTCTTGGCTATAAATTTTGATACAGAATTTTGTTTTATTTTATCACTTCGGGGTATGCGAGCCAGAATTCACAACGCTTTATCTGTAGAGTGGGAAAGGGATCCTCCATAGGGAGAGGACAGTGGATACTTCAGCACTGCATTGTCATCGGGTCCAGGCGGATCTCCTTCGTCAGATCTGGATACGGCCTAGATCCGGCAGGCTGCGGGAAAACCTCGGGATAAAACAAAGACACTAATATTAGCGTAGATGCCATTCTTCTTATGATGTAGCGAGTACATCAAGATTTAAGGGAAGTGTTCCCAGTTCCGGTTGACCTAATCTATGCAGCCTAACATTGAATTTATAGATGAATTTGAATTGAATTTATAGACAGCTTGATAAGTAGTAGCCTACAAAATAAAAACTTATGCCAACAGTATCATATATGGCTAGCAGGATGTCAAACATTGTAGCCTACCTGCTTATCCACTCCACATAGCATCAGGCAACAGACAAGAGCAGCGAAATGCGTATAATCCTGTTAGCAATATGTTAGGCTGTAATAGAGTATAGTAATAAGTGTACGATAGTATGCATGCAAAGTAACTGTAAGTAAGTAATAAGTTGACGCAGTACAACAGTAACATGTCATTCATTCTCCATGTATTCATCTTCTCATATCATATCAAATCAAATCACGTACAGATTAACGTGTTCTCGCCACCTACTGGCGAACGTGTAAGCACATTTATGTTAAGATTACACGATTGACATAGTGCATCCAATCGCACAACAACTATCTGGCATGTCGTTTACACCTCAAAACACCAACTTTTGTATATTAAAACTGGCGACGTCCTGGCAAGATCCTTGATTAGTTTACTGGGTTTCGTTGCTAGAGAACGACGTTCTTGCCCGCCAGCCAGTACTTGCAGAGTATGAATAGGCCCAACAATGTACAAAGTTAACACAACAGACTGAAGTATGACAATTTCCTTTTTAGTTTTACCTAATATTTTACAGTTTTGATTGTTTTCAAGCTCTCTGCAGGAAATAATTCATAAAATACAATGTGGTCTGTTTTTCCGCATGGCAAGGGAACTCATATTTAATTTACGTTATATTTTCTTTCTTGTTTAGTTTTGTTCATTTTCTATGTTTTCCAAAGATGTCATGCAACATGTTTGAGTTTAATTGGATGCACAGCCTTCGGCATTAAGAACAAAAGATATGGAAAGCGTTTTCTCCTCCCTTTAAAAGTTCATTTTAAAGGGAGGTGATTTCAAACTTTTGAAGTACTGCTGTAATAAGGATCTGTAATAAGTTCCTTTTGCACACCAAGCCTGCATTTACTTGATTAAAAATAAAACCATTCAGTAAAAACAATAATATTTTGAAATCTCTGCACAATTAAAAACAACTTTTATTATTATATGATGATTTACTGCTCAATAAACATTTCTCTGTTGCTTTTGATGCTTGCTTATTTTGTGGAAACTGTCACACATTTTTCTTTCAGGACTGATTAATACGTTTTTTCAAAAGAACAGCGTTTATTTAAAATATTTATTTTAAATGACGTTTGATCAATTTTATGCATACAGTACTTGCTAAATAAAAGTATTAATTAAAAAAAAAAAACACCTTTTAATCCTTTGGATTCCTTTTTGATCCTGGAACAACATTCTAATCAACCAATCAGATTTGAGGGGTAGGTTTAGAGCTAATGTCAAGTTAAGGCTTACAACAAGGGTCACACAATTCTTATTCACCTATCATTATGATTTTAGGGGTAAGTTATGGGTAGGATTAGGTTTAGAGGTAGGGATAGGTTTAGGAATATGTTTTTGTTCCAGGATCAACAAAAGATGTCTTAATTGACAATATCATGGCAGCCAAACAGACAAACACAGATGCACACACTCGCGCACACACACTCTCTCTCTATACCCAGCCCACCTCACTCTTCCCAGCCTGTCGATGCCTCAGCTTTCACAGACTAGATTGTGCTGATTTGCATCCAAATGCACGTTCTGTCTGTCAATATGTCATAAAGCAAAAATTTCAATTCAGACACCACCATCTCGCCGTAAATACTGAATTATCCCTGGGTCCAGCAGCGAGCATCACTGAACTGAACCCATCCAAATAATTTCAGATGGTCAGTTCAAGTGAGACGGCCCAAGTGAAAAGGGGCACAGAGACAGAGGTGAGGAGGAGGAAGGAAGAGACTGATGTTTGTCGAGTAGCCAGGGCTGAGGTGGGTGTAAGGGTCTGCTTATTGGCTCTTGTGACCCCCTTGAAGCCGGCATAAATTATTCATTAAGAGTCAAACGGCTTGTTTCTTGTGAAATTACCTTTCTCTCCCCTTTGTGTTCTTTCTCTCCCTTGCGCCTCTTGTCTTGGTGTTGAATAATTAGTTCTAAGGGCAGAGCCGTTTGCAGATTTTAATCATGTAACAGAAGGAGAAATCTCCCAGCGTGAGCAGATGAGGTCTGTTGCAAAGAGTAAGAGAAATAAATGTGTCGGTGAACACTCAGGAATCTGAGTGGGATCTGGGGCCTTTAATTAAAAATTGATGTCATATTAGAGATGGAGATTTCAATCCAACAGCCTGAGGAAACAAAGGAGCACACGGCTCATATTGAGAGACGGAGAGTGAGAGCGAGAGAGAGAGAGGTAGTTTTCATTGCACCCTGTCTGCTTCCCTTCCCCTCCCTTAATTATATGGAGTTATTTAGAAAATGAAAATCTCATCTCATACACATTGTTTTCTGCATAATATTCCAACTTAATTTGACACTCAGGTTAACAGCACAGTGTCTTTCTGAAGGGACATACAGTGTGTGCTTGCCGGTGTGTAGTACCTTGAGTACTCAGAGGAGGTTATCATCGGAATCATACCACCAAATAAAAACACATTGTCAGACTTATTGACATACACTTTACCTTGAAAACGAATCCGTTACCTTGATTCATTTTCTACCTTCCTCTTTGGAGATTTGTAAAGATCATGAGTCTGGCTTGTCAATATAATTCTTTCATGGTTTCATATACAGTGGCTGGTGTTACTACTCTTTCTGGCTGACAGTAGTCCTTTGCTTCCTAAGTGGTGGAAATGCACTGGAATAGGGGCCTGCATTTTTTTTTAAATGCACAGTAAATAGTTTTGTTTGAAAGAGGCCATCTAGGAAAAAACAAATCACATTTTTCACAAATTGCCACAATTTTTTAAATCGTAATAATATTTCACAATATTACTATTACTTCTGTACTTTTGATGCAGCCTTGGTAAGCATAAGAGTCTTTGATGACACTTTATTTCGATAGTCCACTTTAGACATTCTATTAACTATAAGTAACTTTGCAACTACATTTCAACTAGAATGTCAACTAGAAGTCATTAGAATAGAGACTGCTTAGTATCTGCTATTATTTTGATGGCCCCAACAGACATTCTACTGGCAATAAGTTACTTTTCAAGTATGTCAACTTCTACTAACACTAACCCTAACAGTCTACTAAAACTTTAACAAGAGTTAGTTGACATGTAATTGCAAATTAACAAGAGTTTATTGACATGCACAGTAGTCGCAAAGTTACTTATAGTTAGTACAATGTTTAAAGTGGAAATAAAATGTAACAGACTTCTTTCAAAAACATTTAAAAAATCTTACTGACCCTAAACATTTGAATGGTATGTTCTTTTGTATTTGTTTGTATGTGATCAGGAGGTTACTGATTTTTCATGTACTGTATATAAACACGGAATTATACAAAATAAAACTTAAGTATTTTCATTCACAAGTACATTTTTCGGGACAGCCACTAGGGTTTGGGCTTATGACAGACAATATAAAATGAAAATCACAACAAATTTAACTTTCATAATGTGATGCAATTTTTTGATTAAACAGACTCTGGGGAAAATAGTGTAGGGTGAACCTTGATTTATTTTTTTTATTTTTTTCGTTTTTTAAACGAAAATAGCTATACTTGGTCAATATTATCCTCCCTCAGCATTAGTAGAAAAGAAAGGTTTTAGAGAGAGAAATTTATTACATTTTGATTGAAATATTGTGAAAACATACCTTTTTCTCTTTGTACATATAACATGCTCTGATATACTGTGGACTAAGATTTCTACAGTAAATTTCGATTCATGTTGCTGTTCAAGTCTGAAAAAGGTATAGAACAAAAATAGTAAAGCTACTCTTTTATAGGACATCAGAGCAAACTCCCATATTCTTTGTTTCAGAAAGAAATTTGAGATAGTGGACAGCGGCTCTTCCCTTCAGGAAGGTTTACATTAATTGCAGAGCCTATTTCTTTAAACGACTAGGCAAAAACATGTACCTCTTTCTCCAGTGCTATCAGTCTGAAACTCTGTAATAGTGTATCTGTCTGTTCTACTATTGCCAGGGGAGATGTGATTCAAAGGGCCAGAGCTAGCTACACACTCTCACACACTCGTTATGGAATATTTCAGTCCTATGAGGCCATAAGGTTGCTGTTTTAAAAGGTTACCCACAGCCGCCTGCAATCCTACCTCTGATAGGAGCTTAATTTAAATCCATATTGGAAAATTCACTTAAAAGACGGCAAGTTATTATATGCAAATTGTTTTTTTTTTCCTTGAACAAAGATTTTTTATTAACAATATGGAAATAAGCACACATAGTTAATTAACAACTGCTTCAGTATTTCACAATTAAAACTGAAGCAGTATTGAGAAAATTAGACCCTGAAGCATTATTATTATTATTAATATCGGGGGACATTAAAAGAGCATGCATATATTTTGCCTAGAATTTAATCATTTGAGTATGTTATGCATGAATTCCTTTTTCATGGATGATTGGACTCTTTTCACTGACACCTTAGTCTGTGACAACATATACGTATATTCAATTAGATAGCTAAAATAAAGCCCATTACTCAGTTGTAAAACGGTTATGAAAGCTGTTATTCAACTTTTTCAGACAAGAGCCCATGGAATACAGATCCTCATGGCACTGAGAACAGTCACATATTCTCCATCGGATAAATCAGAAGTCAGAATCAGTGATATTCCCAGATGCAGTCGCTTGAGCTTTGCTGAGTAAAATGGTGCTGTCGTCTCTTTAATTGGCCTCGGTAGAGCACTGAAGCTGTCCCTTTAAGAGACTCAGGTAGAATGTTGTGCCAGTCTGTTTTTAATTGGCTGGGGTGAAACTGTGTACCTGTCTCTTTAAATGCCTGTTTATTGCCTCTGGAGCTGACAGGCCCACACCGGTCATCTCCCTACTCTTCTCTAAACTGCCTGCGTTGTTCTCCCAGCTCCCACTCTGTCTTCCACACTTGTCTGTCTCATTCTGGCTTTGAATGTCATCTGCCTGCTCTCCAGTTGCCTTCTTCATTATTGGAGATGCTGTTCCTCCAACTCATCCCACCTTCTCTCCACTTTTTCTCTTCTAGCTATGTTCGGAAAGCCACACTATACTGTTTTTGTACAGTATACACATTTTCTGATGTGCAAACTGTGCAGTATAAAATTATAGAGAAAACCATTTGCAATACTCCTTACTATATTATTATACATAAATATAAATATATATATATATATATATATATATATATATATATATACACACACACACAGTATCTTCCAATCGATCCAATTTTTACAATTATTAATTTAACAGACAACAAAGCGATTCATCTACTTTATTTAGGGGACACTGATGGTAGATGAGTGGGGAGAAGAGCTCTGAAAATGACTCAAGTATGATATTTTAAATTATAATTTTTTTTTTTTTTTAAATGTAGGCCTATTCTTTTATTCAGCAAGGATGCATTAAATTGACAAAAAGTGACTGAAGACTTTTACATTACAAAATATTTCTCTTTCAAAAATATATCCTGGTTTCCACAAAAACATTAATAGCACAACTGTTTTCAACATTGATCATAATAAAAAAGCATCAAATCATATTAGAATGATTTCTGAAGGATCATGTGACACTGAAGAATGGACTGAAAAATTCAGCTTTTCAACCATCACATGAATAAATTACATTTCAAAATAAATTTACATAGAAAACAATTATTTTAAAGTGTTTTTGCTGTGTTTTTAATCAAATTAATGATTTGGTGAGCATAAGAGACTTTCAAAACATTCAAATATATTATCGACCCCAAGCTTTTCAATGCTAGTGTGCATTCTGTAGAGTGCAGTACTATAGTACACTATTCTCTGTCATCTCATCTATTTTTGCTGCTTTACCTTCTTCAACTCCTCGTTCATGAAAATCATCTTCTCTTTCTGTCGCCTGGAGAAGCACCTAAGGCTTGTTGTCAATAACTAAATGAGTCACAATTACCACAATGACAAATCCCCCACCCCCATTGCATTCTCACTGACTCACATGACACACACCAGACGGCAAAAACACAACCCAGTTTCAGCCAAGTGGCTCCATTTTTTTTTTTGTGATTATTAGCAAGTTAAAGGCCCTGTAAAATTGCTCAATGAGCGTTTTTCTTTCCTGATGTATTTTCTATTGAAACAGAACATTGGGGTGGGACAAATGGGGTTTAGCCAGCAGCCATATCACCCTGTAGCCCAAGACTGGTTGCCCACTGAAGCTAAGCAGGGCTGAGCCTGGTTAGTACCTGGATGGGAGACCTCCTGAGAACACCAGGTTGCTGCTGGAAGAGGTGTTAGTGAGGCCAGCAGGGGGCGCTCACCCTGTGGTCTGTGTGGGTCCTAAACCCCAGTATAGTGACGGGGACACTATACTGTCAAAGAGCACCGTCCTTCCACGGATGAGACGTTAAACCGAGGTCCTGACTCTCTGTGGTCATTAAAAATCCCAGGATGTCTTTTGAAAGAGTAGGGGTGTAACCCCGTCATCCTGGCCAAATTTGCCCAGTGGCCTCTGTCCATCATAGCCTCCTAATCATCCCCATATATATATATATATATATATATATATATACACACTCACCTAAAGGATTATTAGGAACACCTGTTCAATCTCTCATTAATGCAATTATCTAATCAACCAATCACATGGCAGTTGCTTCAATGCATTTAGGGGTGTGGTCCTGGTCAAGACAATCTCCTGAACTCCAAACTGAATGTCAGAATGGGAAAGAAAGGTGATTTAAGCAATTTTGAGCGTGGCATGGTTGTTGGTGCCAGACGGGCCGGTCTGAGTATTTCACAATCTGCTCAGTTACTGGGATTTTCACGCACAACCATTTCCAGGGTTTACAAAGAATGGTGTGAAAAGGGAAAAACATCCAGTATGCGGCAGTCCTGTGGGCGAAAATGCCTTGTTGATGCTAAAGGTCAGAGGAGAATGGGCCGACTGATTCAAGCTGATAGAAGAGCAACTTTGACTGAAATAACCACTTGTTACAACCGAGGTATGCAGCAAAGCATTTGTGAAGCCACAACACGCACAACCTTGAGGCGGATGGGCTACAACAGCAGAAGACCCCACCGGGTACCACTCATCTCCACTACAAATAGGCAAAAGAGGCTACAATTTGCAAGAGCTCACCAAAATTGGACAGTTGAAGACTGGAAAAATGTTGCCTGGTCTGATGAGTCTCGATTTCTGTTGAGACATTCAGATGGTAGAGTCATAATTTGGCGTAAACGGAATGAGAACATGGATCCATCATGCCTTGTTACCACTGTGCAGGCTGGTGGTGGTGGTGTAATGGTGTGGGGGATGTTTTCTTGGCACACTTTAGGCCCCTCAGTGCCAATTGGGCATCGTTTAAATGCCACGGCCTACCTGAGCATTGTTTCTGACCATATACATCCCTTTATGGCCACCATGTACCCATCCTCTGATGGCTACTTCCAGCAGGATAATGCACCATGTCACAAAGCTCGAATCATTTTAAATTGGTTTCTTGAAAATGACAATGAGTTCACTGTACTAAAATGGCCCCCACAGTCACCAGATCTCAACCCAATAGAGCATCTTTGGGATGTGGTGGAACGGGAGCTTCGTGCCCTGGATGTGCATCCCACAAATCTCCATCAACTGCAAGATGCTATCCTATCAATATGGGCCAACATTTCTAAAGAATGCTTTCAGCACCTTGTTGAATCAATGCCACGTAGAATTAAGGCAGTTCTGAAGGCTAAAGGGGGTCAAACACAGTATTAGTATGGTGTTCCTAATAAAACTTTAGGTGAGTGTATATATATATATATATATATATATATATATATATATATATATATATATATATATATATATATATATATAAACACTGATTGGCTTCATCACTCTGTCTCCTATCCACCAGTAAGCTGGTGTTTGGTGAGCGTTCTGGCGCACTATGGCTGCCGTCGCATCATCCAATGCAGCACATTGGTGGTAGTTGATGAGATTCCCCCTTCCATGTGAAGTGCTTTGAGTGCCTAGAAAAGCGCTATATAAATGTAATGAATTATTAAATCACTTATTAATTTACAGTACTTTATTATGGCTAGATACTTTTCTCAACTTTTAGGTGTACACTAGAACATAGATGGCAGATCACAGTTAAAGGGATAGTTCACCCAGATTTTTTTTTTTTCATAATTTATCATCATGTTGTTCCAAACCTATATGAGTTTTTTTTCTTCTGCTGAACACAAAAGAAGATATTTTAAAGAATGTTGGTAATCAAACAGTTGACGGTAGCAGTTGACTACTGTTTGATTACCAACATTCTTTAAAATATCTTATTTTGTGTTCAACAGAAGAAAGAAACTCATGCAGGTTTGGAACAACTTGAGGGTGAGTAACTGATGCGAATTTTTTTCATTTTGGGCGAACTGTCCCTTTAACAAATTATTGTTAAGTCAAATCCCATTTAGATGTTACACACATAATATCCTGCACTGTCGGCCTCTGTGTTTGGATTCACTTCTGTGTAATAAGATTTTGAGATTTTACCTGTCCTGATCTGGCTCTGCACTTGTCAACATCAGAGCAGATCTTTTCAAATCGCAAAGCCCACATGGGCTCACCTCCAAAGAAGCTTTCGCATTCATTCGCTACTTCTCTTTCCCTCTCGCCCATCCCTCTTTATGCAACCTTTAGCTCTGTGACTCAGTTGCTCAGCTCTTTATTTAGTTTTGTTTTCCTTCTTCTGCTCAGCTATTTACCATCTGCTGCCTAAAGCAGTGCTCTTGTCCTATTTTGTTTTATCTCCCTGCTAATCATCCATTAGGTCTATTTAAAAACACCAACCGGCCAGACGCTTACATTGCTAACGGCACAAAAGGAAAGAAAACACTCCATGGTGTAGTTACAGAATGTACCAGCTGGGGCTAACTGGACCATGCCAAACCCTGTCCCCCTGATATAAACACACACACATTCATTCACTTGCTCTTAGTGGGTTTCATTCATGCATTATAATCATTCATCTTACGCGCTACAATTTATACAGTATGCAATGACTTTCCTTTTTGCAAGGTTTCAAAAATTATACTCCTTGTTAAACAACATATTTTACTGAGAATAGGTAGCATTTGTGATGACATTTTCAAAAGTTATTGCCAGTTGTGCAGCCCACTAATAGCATTAGGGCATCCAACTGTAAGAAAGCACACTACGACCAACAATACAGCCATTCGGTGACCTGCAGCAATAAATTTGAGGTGAATGTCCCATTACACAGTCTATAACAGCCTTCTCATTCTGATTGCTGCCTCTAAGGCTTATTCACCGTTAAAACTATTCAAACCATTTATGTTTTTGTCTCTGAGTGTAAGTGGTAAGTTCTATTTCTGTTGGTATTGGTAATTATTTCACAGTAATACTAGAGGAAAAACAGGAAATAATAGGAAGGACATGATTTGAGCTGCACCCAAGCTAAATGTGATAAAACACACAAAAAGTTTAAAATCCCCCCAAAAATCTAAATATGCCATCCTTTCCAATCTCATATGCCTTTCTTTCTCCTGTAGAACACGCACAAAAATTACTTTGAATAATGTTCCAGCTATTTTAGTCCACATACACATATTGTAGAATAAAGCAACGCAAGTAACGCTTTGTATGATAAACAGATGTGCACTAACCACACGGCTCAAGCAATTATGTTTTAACTCTTTACTATTACTGGCATCAGGGCTCATTATATGTTAACATTTGTTTTTAAATGTTTTTGCTTTTTTGTCCTTATGTGTAACAATGGAGGTTTTGAGTTCTTTTTGCAACTCAAAGCAAGTATCACCGCCATATACTTATTAAAGTCCAACTTTATTTGGGATTCCATTAACAAGTCACTGGTGCATAAAGACCTCATACAAATTAAAACTTAATCAATAAATGGGATTTACTGCGTTTAACCCACTGTCCTTTTACCACACAGTTATATTAAAGAGAATCTCTCTCCCCTAATTGAGCCTGCACCGCAGAGCTATTTTTCATTCTTATTGTCTTGTCTTTCCTCTCCTCTGTTTATCACATCTAGACTTTTCTTTCTTTCTCAGCCCACCTTAATCCACATGAAAGCTGAGAGTAGGATTAGAGAGCTGGTCAGTCTAGACAGCCGTTACACTTCCTGTACTATTGCCTCCAGCCACGTTCCTCTCCTCCCATGAGTGTTTCATCTGGCAAAAAACACATTGTGTTATTCCACCCGCAGTGTTTAGCATGCTGCGCTGTCTTGCACCACTCACTTTAAGTGGTAGAAGGAAGCGAATAAAGTCAACACCACATCAAGTCTGTAGGGTTGATTTAGTTACAGACCTTATTAATAAAAGGCGGAGGAACATCCCTGTCAAGAGGTGCAGAAAATTACAGTGATATTGGATGAATCATGTCCTTAATTTCTCATGGAGGGCAAAGAAGTTATAAAATCCAATTCATCTCATTCAGAGATGCTTTCATTTTGTCACTTGTTTCATAGTGTGGATTATAATATCCAGTCAATTCCCAACCGTCCCCTCCTTATTTATTTTTGGTTGGAAATTTCTGAACCGAATCCTTAGAATGAAGTTTCCTTTACCAAAAATGAACAAGGATATCTCTGTTTTAGGACCCTGATGTGCTTTTAATGTCTCTTCACAAAACAGTTGCACCATTTCTACAGTTTGTGTAGTACGACAGTCAAGACGTGTTAAAAACAGACGCACACAAGAAAACTCGTCTGTAGTTTTACATCAACAATCAATGACACGTTCGGTGACTGTGAGCTGCATTACACGCTGGACTGAAATGGTGGCTATAAAGAAATCTCTAAAGTTAATTTTGGTCATGGCTTGTCTTGAAAAACGGAGACAATTTGATGGTCATTGTAGAGAAGTCACACTGCAGGACTGTGAATGAAATCTTCTGTCACTGATGGAATTCTAGCACTGCTTGAACACTACTTTACAATTTGATCACAACGGTCATTAATTGGCTGTCGGTGAACATCTTAAACAAACGATCAAAGACTTCAGATTTTAGCCAATGATCAGAGGTATCTTTTAGGATTTACTAAATTTGTAAATCATACAGTGTGCACCTGGCTTAAGTCATTCTATTAAGTAATACATTTATTAAGTAATTCATTGTTCATATTTTACTTTAACAAATATTTTGTGACTATTTTGTTTTCTAAAATCTTAACCTTTCTGTCTTCAGTTTTCTCACTTGCTCTTGATGAGGTCAATGCTTGGTGGAGAAAGATTTGTGGACACAGATCAATGTGCGAAGTCAACTTTTTTCCAACATATTGGCAGTAAAGAAGAGAGAGATAACGAGAGAAAGAAGAGAGAGATAACGAGAGAAAGAAGAGAGAGATAACGAGTGAGAGAGAGAGAGAGAGAGAGAGAGAGAGAGAGAGAGAGAGAGAGAGAGAGAGAGAGAGAGAGAGAGAGAGAGAGAGACTGAAATTGAGATCAGGTTATAGGAACAGGGGGTAATGGTGCGATTGGTCCTCCTAACCCCTCCTCCTCCTTATACCAGCTTCACAATCATCCTCTCTTCTGTGAGAAAAAAGAAAGGAAGAAAATGAGAGTGAAGTCTGAATAGATTAAAATCAATGTGTCTACCTGCTTTTTATTTAATCTGGGGCTGAGATGCTTCTCCAGGGAGATATGGGAGAAATGGGATTTACTTGCAGGGCCTCCTGTGTGCCATTTCTAAAGCTGGTTTGAGCAGCACACATGAAATAAGCACTGAAAAAAAAGGATGCAAAGAGATGAAGAATTGTGACCTTCCAAGATCTCAACTTTTCTTAAAAAAAGGACATGACTGATTGACTAATTAATCATACAGGACATTCCAGAATAACGTCTGCCTTGTGGAAGAAAGTGACATCACTCAAATCAGAATAGTGTATCCAGACTGGAATGTTTACTCCTCAGAGAAGGATGGGATGAAGAACAAAGCTTTTATTTGGTGAAAACAATATTGCATCATACAGCACAGGGACACAGCAAATTGTGTGTGTGTGTGTGTGTAGCACTTATAAACAGTAGCATTTGTCATTTGTTTTAACCCAATATAGAATTAGCAAATAAAAATAAACTAGTGTTTTAACCAAGTCTTACAAACTGATCCGAGATGAATAGGGGTCCGTAAAACAGACTGTAATATAAATCGTTGTCACTGCAGTCAATTATGGAAATGCAATCCACAATCATTGCAAAAAGTCCCTTCGACAGAGTGACAGCATGTGATATTGTACAGTACAGTCAGCTGGACATCATCACAAAATAAACCCTGACAGTGTGATTAGGACATGCTGAAATAAAATAAAGATGTAGGAAATCAGTTACCTGGGACAGCAGTGATTTATACAGTTTAGTGGTCATTATACAAAAATATTTGTACAATATATAATATGTCTGATGACACTTTAATAAGGTTTAGGCAAAACCTTCAGCGCATATCACAGTCATCAATATGTTGAATACAAAGGCTCGTCAAGACAGGTGTTTCTATGCAGAATAATGCAATTTAAAATTTATACTTCCAATTAGCCAGCATGACATTGATGCAAGACCTGCTCTGCATAGCTGCTGAGCAGATTAGTAGATCTGCAATGGAGCTAATGTAGAATTATTCAGTCTGTAGAGGCGTTACACGCTCGTCAAGGCCAGTTATTATTCCACACGTTCTTTTATAGAGACCTCTTTTATAGAGCACAATGAAGTCCACGCAAGATCCAAGCAAAGTGACTGAGAGCCTGAAGAAAAACGGGCACAACTACAGAAGACTGAATTAGCCAGAGCGTGTTGCGCTAATCCGTACTGTATAAAATGGAGTCTGTCTTATCAAGATTGGAGATAGGCACTTAGAGTAAAGTAAAATGTGTATCAGGCATGAGTAAGCCTGATTAAGCCGGAATAAGCCTGCATAAGATGAGATGAGATGGGCGTAAAGCATCAGAGTGGGCTGAAGGATCAGGGTTGAGACAGGGCAGCATGCATTATGGAAGAGAGAGATCCTTAAGCTCAGTGGATCAGGCCTGCCCTGACAGTGAGAACAGACTAATATATATACACACACACACACACACTTACACATTGTCTGAATATATGCTTAAATCGTCTGGCAGCAGGATCTCTCTCTCACACACAAAAATAGGCAGAATCCTCAAACACTGACAATGACTGCATACATTTACTGTGAGGGTGGACTGGCATATATTTTGGGTTTGAAATAAGGTCTCTAAAGGCACTACCTTATTCTTTTCTTTCTTGTTTTTCCTTTTTACACTCGGCATACACAACCATCATCATATACCTACTGATAAGAACATTCACTTAACTCTTTAATATCTCAATTGTTGTATTGTAAACAACTGAGAGCATAATGGTAATATGATTTTTGTCCTTTCCTTCAAATTCATTCGTATGACATGTTGGAGCCAAACTACTCTTTACACAATCTATGTAACTAATTCAAAAACATAAATGCTAACATCCAACTAGTGTTTATTTTACTACAAAAAAAGCAATGTAAAACAAGCAATGATTGTTAAATTGATAAACCATTTTTTATTAAGCAGTACACTTAACGTCCAAGTTATCGGCCAAGCAAATTTGATTTGCTAAAATTAATCAAACTTGGCAACACTACAAAAACCAGTCCATCTTGGCGAATCATCAACAAAAACAAAAGGCACAACAAAAACGGTGTCCACTCTTTGAA